>PVHP010044936.1:0-13839 GCA_004024765.1 Zapus hudsonius | reverse complement strand
ACTGTGGTGTCTTTTGCGTTATCCCTGTGGTCACCGCCATCTGAAAAAGAAGCTTCTCTTGACAAGTGAGAGTAGCACTATTATATAGGTATGACCAGTTAAAAAAAGTTCTTATAAGGCAGTTTGGTGGGCATAATATATGCATTTAGCCAGACAACAGCAGGTGTTACTCCCCTAGGGCTCATGACCCCTCCCCACCATAGACTTTTGACTAGGTCTTCAGTACCAGACATGCTTTCCCTCCTGTGGAGCAGGACTCCAGTCCAATTAGAGAGCAACTGGTTTCCCCCACAATAGATGTGCCACTATTACCCCAGTTGGCACATTTGGCCTGGCTGGCTAGTCTTAAGGCTTTCAGGGACCATGCTGTTCACCGCCACTGATGACTTCTCTCTCCCATAGGGCTGCATTCAGCATAGCCTTTTCCAGCTTTCTGTCAGCTGGTTGACAGGGAGGAGGTTTCCAGCTCAGCTCCAGCTTGATTTCTCAGTGACCTGCAGCCCAAGCATATGTGGTCTTTAGCAATAGGGTCTTACCATCTCATTCTGGTGGGCAACCAAGAGCCTTGACAATGGCCTGTAATGTTTTGGGGGCCCCAGGAACCTCCCGGACCAACAACTCACTGGAAGGTGTCCCATCTCTGGCCCTGGAATTTTTCTAGTAACAATCTATGGCTTTTGCTGTGCCATTATCCAAAGAAGTAGGTTTCTGTATGGCTTATTCTAAACCTCCTAAATTTTGACCAACCCTCCTCCCACCCTTCCTTTACTCAATCCCTTCCCCTGACCCCACTTAGGCCATTGCACCCCCAGTAATCTGTTGATTTACTTACACACATATAATACCCTCTCCTTAAGTCTCTCCTCTTCTCCCTCCGTTATATCCCCTGTCTAGCTTTCTGGCCTCTAGTGTGTGCTTATTTCTACATAAAGAATTAAATCATGGGTTGGAGAGAATGTTCATTGGTTAAGTGTGCTTCCTGTGCACGCATGAGCACCTGAGGGGGTCCTGAGACTGCCCAAGTTCAAGTCTCTAGAACCCATGTAGATAGCTGGGTGTGTGCATGCAGTTCTGTAACCCCAATCCTTTGGGGGAGTGGAGACCAGAGAGAGAATCGCTGGGGCTCTGGAATCAGTAAGACTCTGTCACAAACAATAGCTTCCTGGGAAATGCTAATCTCTTCCTTTTGGGCAAGGCAGGAAGCCGGGGTTTAAAATTGTGCCTGAGAAGGTATTCAGGTGGGTATTTGATTGGAGGAGGGGATACCTGATGTTCTCTGGTTGTTACAGGTGAGTCCATAGGGCACCATATCAACATATACATATACATATTCCCCCCTACATACATACAACAAACACACACCACACACACATACTATGCACATATACACAATTTAAAAAATCTTGGCTGAATTTTTGATACTGTAGGGCAGAGCAAGTCAACATTTTTTTGGTTGATCGATATTTTATTTCAAAATTGTCACTGCTGAGAAGGGCTAGGTTTCTGACTTGACAGAGCTGGTCGATGAGGCTACCAGCTTCGCGTGACCCTGTTATATGAACTGTGCCCCAAGATGGGCAGAAGCTTGGTTCGTCTCCAGTTAGAGTAGAACACGAACCACTTTCTGAAACGTGCAGGAAGGAAATTAGCATTTCTGAGCCCAGGAATGGAAGGAAAAATTTTGTAAATAAGCACTCTTTCATCGATTATATAGGAAAATGAGGTTATCTGGGAGGGTAGTTGAGCATTTGAGGATTATACTCATCCCAGATTTGAGTCAGATTTGGGGTGCACAAACTATCCCATCTGTTTTTCCTTCCAAGCACCCCTCCTATGGAGGCCAGACTTGGAGAATTTGGGTTTTTTTGGGCAGTTATTACTTTGGCATTCAGTGATTAACTTCATCCACATTGATTATAGATTTTTTTTTTTTTACTTTTTAAAACAGACTTTATTTTCTTAATTAAAAAAAAAAGCAACAACTTTAGTTTTGGAATGGAGAGATCACTCAGTGGTTAAAAGTGCTTTCTTACAAAGCCTGGTGGCCTGGGTTTGATTCCCCAGTACCCACGTAAAGCCAGATGCACAAAGTAGCGCATATGTCTGGAGTTTGTTTGCAGAGGCAAGAGCCTGGTCTCATTGCACACATCTGGATTCCCAGTCTCCATGGCAAGTTTACAGATTTCTTTAAGTACTCAAGGGGCCTGCTTCTTGGGGCCCATTCCATAGAGGAAGAGCTTCTGACCATTGATGAAGGATTCCCGGCTCACCACCTCATTCTGCCGGGCATAAGTTAGAAATGAAAAAAATCAAAATTCTACCAGGTGCTGAGCATGCCCACCTATCTTGTCTGCCATGCCAATTAGATGACCTCTTTTCTGTCTCACAAATGTCACTCTCATCACCTTGCTGTTCTTAACACCATCTGCAGACCCCTTGACAACTAACCTCTACAACCTAGAATCGTAGGTATGATGGGTGATCTCAGGTATCAGTTTGAAAGGATTTAGAATGACCATGGGAATACTGTGAGGGATTTTCCAAGTTAGAGTAACGGAGGTGTGAGGATCCACCTTAACGGCGGACTGGAGTCCTCTACTATATACAGAGGAGAAAAAGTATATGTGCAACATTTATTTATTTATTTTTATTCATTTGCAAACAGAGAGAGAGAGAGAGAGAGAGACAGAGACAGAGACAGAGACAGAGAATGGGCATGCCAGGACCTCCAGCCACTGCAAATGAACTCCAGACGCATGTGCCACTGTATATCTGGCTTTATGTGGGTGCTGGGAAATCCAACCTGGCTCATTAGGCTTTGCCGACCAGCACCTTGACCACCGAGCCATCTCTCCAGCCCATGTACAACATTTTTATTTAAAAAATCAATAATTTTTTAATGGGCTGGAGAGATGGCTCAGCGGTTAAGGCACTTGCCTCCAGTGCCTAAGGCCCTGGGTTCAATTTCCCAGGACCCACATAAGCCAGACCCACAAGGTGGTGGCCCTGGTGCGCTCTCTCTCTCTCTCTCTCTCTCTCTCTCTCTGTATCTCTCTACTTGAAAATGAATAAATAAAATGTTTAAAAAAAGGTTTAAAAAATAATTTTTTTAAGGCGAAAGGTGGGCACCAGCATTCATCTCTCTCTGCTTCCTGACCCGACCTTCCCCACCATGATGGACTGTATCCCCTGGAACTGTGAGCTTCTCGACTTGTCTTTGTCAAGTATTGATCACGGCAATGAGAAGAGTAACATACTGGAGGTTCTCACAGCTCTTTGGAGTGATCCTACAGCGTCATTTAGATGGAACCCCGAGTTCCCTTAGTAGCTTGGCACCTGCCTTCTGTGTCTTTCTTCTGCCTCTGCCTTGGGCCAGCTCAGCAGCTGGCAAGGGCTGCTGATTCCTGACACCAGCACTTGGGATATTTCCTTCCCACTCATCTCTTGGCAGATTATCTCAGCGGCATATTCCATCCTGCCTACGTCTCCTTACTGGGCAGGTCTGCACGCCTCTTGGACTAATGTTCTCTCCATCACACACCATACTGTTGGCACTTATAAACTGCCTACTGTGTGCAGCACACTTCCTTGGCTGCTCTGCCCTTTTCAGCATGGAAGCTTTCAATTCCCCCATTCCCCCATTCCCCAGTCTCTCTCTCTCTCTCCATGCATGTGGTATGTATTTATGTATGTGTACATATCTGTATGCATGTTGGTGCACCCGTGTGCGAGCGAATTGGCATGCATGTATGCATGTGGAGGCCAGAGGTTGACTTAGGGCATCTTCCTCAGTTACCCCCCATTTTATTTTTTTAAAAATATTTATTTGTTTATTTATTAGAAAGAAAGAGGGAGAGAGAGCAGAAGTGTCTTAACAAACGCTAGATGCATGCGCCACTTTGTGTGTCTGGTTTTAGGTGGGTATTGAGAATTGAACCTGGATCATCTCTCAAGCCTTATTCTTGGAGACAGGGTTTTGCCGTGAACTTGAAGCTCGCTGATGAGCTAGACTAGCTCTGGGATCCTTCCGTCTGCCTCCCCGGCCTTGGGATTACAAGCTCTGCTCCCATGTCCACCTTTTCCTCAGGTGATGAGGAATTCAACTCAGTCCATCATGCTTTGAAGGCAAGAACTTCACTCACTGAACCTCCTCTGCTGCCTGAGTCTTACTCTGCGTTGATGTCAAAGAAGAAAAAGAGCATAAGTTTGCCATACTTTTGTTGCACGGAAGTAGCATGTTCACATACCACAAAAACATGTTCTAAGAAGTGGTTCAGTCTTGGTTCCTTTCACACAGTACCTCATACCAAAAAATTCCCCTAACACTATCTGCATTTTTGCATGGAATTTAAAATATCTATATTTTTTAATTTATTATTTGTGAGGAGAAGGGGAGAGAGAAGAGAGAGAGAATGGGTGCACCAGGACCTCTTGCAACTGCAAAAGAACTCCAGATGCATGGGCTACTTTGTGCATTTGGCTTTATGTGGGTACTGGGGAATCGAATCTGGGCCAGAAGGCTTTGCAAGCAAGTGCCTTGAACCACTGAACCATATTTCCATCCACACTCCTCTAAGTGTGATGAGATGTTGGCAACATTTCTGGCTTGTATTGCCTTACTAAATGCTTCCAGGCAGGGAAGCTGACCCTGGTAGGGACCATCTCTGATGACAGAGAGGGGAAATGGCCACCTGGCTAGGGCATGGCAGAAGTGAGACTTAAAGCCATCCCAGGAGGCCTGGCTCTTTATTCCAGGCTTTCCTTTTCCTCCCTGCCCCCAGCTGTTAGGAAATGGCGTTTCAGCATGTACGAGAGATGCTTCTTGGTGGGGTTGTTCTGTGCTTGAGATTTCGCTCCTGGGAAAAGCCCCGTTCTCTGTGCCAGACACATGACAATCTATCCATCAAGCCTGGAGCCTCCTGGGCCTCTGCTCCAAGGAGGGTGCAGATAAAAATGGAAAGAGGTTGTAGCAACGGGGCTTGAATGCTTCTCAACCTTGCTCTGCTCCACCTGGTTGCTAAGGACTGTCCCCCAGGGGTTCAGTCTCAGCCGGTGGGTGGAGGGGCTCCAGAGTTTGCAGCCTCTGCCGGGGAGGCAAAGGCTGTATTTGGGGAGTTCTGTGCACCTGTCACGGAGTGGAGAAGAGGATGGATGGGTGTTCCCCTGAGGCTGAAGGCTGATTCCTTGCTGGGTGCCCTGTCCTAGCCTGGGGGGCTTCGTGGTTCTCCTCATGGGCTGCACCCACTCAGCTGTGGTTCGAACTGACAGCCGAGCCTCCTCCTGCCTCATCCCGCTGCAGGAGGATGCCCACAGAGGCTCCTGTGGGTTCCTTGGCTCCTGGTTCTCCTCCAAGGTAAAAGCTGAGGGTGGGGGTGAAGGGTGCTGGGGTTAGTTTGGGGGTTTGAGCTGAGGAAGAAGCATTTCCATCTTGGGATTTCTGGACATGGGTTCTCAGAGACTATTGTGAAATGGTAGGCATTCCCATCCCTGTCTCCATGGAATTCACAGTACAGGCTGTGTGTGGAGGGGTGCCTGTTTACAGTGTGATGCTTGCCTACATACACCCACAAACGTATGTAGATCTATAAGTATGTGTGGGGAGAGAGAGAGAGAGAGAGAGAGAGAGAGAGAGAGAGAGAGAGAGAGAGAGAGAGAGAGAGAGAGAATATTGACTTGAAATAAAGGCAAAGAAAATCCCTGTATCTTTTCCCCTGGGAAGTTTTTTTGCAAGTTTGATGGTGACCTTGGTACTTGCTTTGATTTGCTGGGTTTGCAGACAGTCATACAGTTAGAAATTTCCTCATCACTGTGAGAGACACAGCCTTAAAATCCACCCCTTGGAAAAGAAAGACATGAATGTTTTCATTCTATCATTGACCTTGAACTAGAGCCATTTTCTTTTTATTTATTTACTTTCTTATTTGTATTTTCAAGATAGGTTCTCCCTCTAGCCCAGACGGACCTGGAATTCATTCTGTAGTCCCAGGCTGGTCTTGAACTCACAGCGATCCTCCTACCTCTGCCTCCCCAGTGCTGGGATTAAAGGTGTGCGCCACCATGCCTGACTTTTTGTTTCTTCTTCTTTTTCTTTTGGTACCTGGGTTTCTTGTCTGTAAATAGGCGGAACACTTTCCCTCCTGTGAGTCACCCAGACATTGAAGGGTAAAGAAATTGATACGTTCAGAGAGGATTAGTCAAAAGACAGGTTCAGTAGCTATTAATATCATAATGATAATGATGATGAATTGTGTAATTGTCGCTTCACCTGATGAAGGTGCCCCTGAGAGGGCCCTGGGAGGCCTTGCTGCTAGTCTCGGGGTGGGGGGGATAGGGACTTTCTTAAGCTTGTTTGAATCTCCAAGAGGTGGAATTTTGAGTTGCTTTTTATAGTACTGGAAGCTCTCTGCTGCCCCCTTGCTTTCTCCCACTCCCCAAAATATATCCTGGAGTTAGGTATATATACTTCAACAAGATAGGAAAGCAGACCGTTTTACATTTGTGATATTATTATTGTTGTTGTTATTATTAACAATTTTGATTTTTTTTCAGGGTAGGCTCTCCCTCTAGCCCAGGCTGACCACTCACTCTGTAGTCCCAGGCTGGCCTTGAACTCACAGTGATCCTCCTACCTCAGCCTCCTGAGTGCTGGGTTTAGGGCCGTGTTACCATGAGTGGTTATTAATATGCCCCTCTTTTCTTCATTTCTATTTTTTCTTGCATGTGGATGTGGCTGTGGTGTGGGTGCATGTACGTGTTCTCGTTTCTGTGGCCAGAGGTTGATGTCGGTGTCTTTCTTCATTGCTTTCCACTCTCTTTTTTAAAGAAAATTATCTATCTATCTATCTATCTATCTATCTATCTATCTATCTAATCATCTATCTATCTATCTATCTATCTATCATCTATCTATCATCTACCTATCTATCATCTATCTATCTATATCTCTATCTATCTATCTATCATCTATCTACTATCTACTCTCTATCTATCATCTATCTATCTATCTATCTATCTATCTATCTATCTATCTATCTATCTATCTATCTATCATCTATCTATCATCTACCTATCTGTCTGTCTGTCTGTCTATCATCTATCTATCTATCCATCTATCTACCTACTATCTATCTATCGTCTATCATCTATCTATCTATCTATCTACCTATCTATCTATCTATCTATCTGAGAGAATGAGAGGGGGAGAATGGGCATGCCAGAGCCTCCAGCCACTGCAAATCGAACTCAGGTCCTTCTGCTTTACAGGCAAGTGTCTTAACAGCCGAGCCATCTCTCCAGCCCTTTTCTACCTTCTTTATTGAGATGGGGTCTCTCCCTGAACCCAGAGCTCACCCATTTAACTATCCCAGCTAGCCAGCTTGCTCCAGGGATCCGTTTCTACCCCCCTATGCCTGGGATGTGGCATCATGCCTGTCATTTACGTGGGTTCTGGGAATTGAGTTCAAGTTCAAGACTAAAAACCCACTCCGTCTGCTAAAAGCCACAGCGATCCAATTAGATTTTAACACAAGGTAAAATTCTCTTTTAAAACATGAACTCTTCAGCAGGTAGTTAGAATCTCTGGGGACAGGAGGAAATGAAGAAAAATCTCCCCTGTTCCATCATGCAGAGAGTGAGAAGAGTTTCATTTTCTCCTTCACGTGATCTAGCATGGGGGTGATGGTGACGTACACCCCCAAAACACTCTGAGAGGCAGGAACAGCTCCTGTGTTTAGATAAAGCCCAGTAGTGTCTCTGAATTTCGTTTGTGGGTCAAGCCGTCTTTAGTGTGACAGCTTGAGTAGTTCTAATCTCAAATCCAAAACTTCAGGAGCACTAATACCCGCCCTCATGTGATGGGTTTTGGTTAAAATACAGGTGCACTAAAAATATCAAATAAAATTACTTTTGGCTTATGCGCTTAAGGTGTATAGTCAGGAATTTTTTGTTCGGGCTTTGTGCTATTTTTCTCATTGCTGTGAGGAAATGACTGTCAATTGCAACTTCAGGGAGGGAGGTTCACGGTCAGCTCACGGTTGGAGGGTACAGTCCATCATGGCAGGGGAGGCATGGAGGCAGGAATGTGAGGCCACAAAGTATCTATAGTTAGAAAGCATAGAGATGAATGCCGGTGCTCTGCCTGGTGCCTCCCCTTGTTTGGTAAGTGTGTATGTATTGCGTGTGCAAGTGTGTGTTTAGATGACACGTGTGCACGGGTAGACCAAGGCCGGAGCAGAATGCAAAGTGTCTTCTTCTCTTGCTCTTCCATGGTTTTTCTTTGAGACAGCCTCTCACTGAACCTAGAGAGGTAATTTCCAAAATATTTAAAACATATTTCATTTATTTATTAGAGAGAGAGAGAGGGAAGGAGGGAGGGAGAGAGAGAGAGACTGGGTATGATGCCAGGGCCTCCAGCCGCTGCAAATGAACTTCAGATGCATGCATCTGGCTTTACATGGGCACTGGGGAATTGAACTCAGGTCCTTCTGCTTTGCAGGCAAACACCTTAACCACTAAGCCGTCTCTCCAGCCCTGTCTCCATCCCCCACAGGACTGAGATTACAAGTATGCATGGTCATATCTGGCTTTCTGCATGGGTACTGAGGGTCAAACCCAAACCCTCTCAGGCCCTCATGTTTGTGTAACAATTGGTCTGACCTGTTGAACCATCTCCCCAGGTAACTTTATTCCTTTTATTATTATTATTATTATTATTATTATTATTATTATTATTATTATTTTGGTCCAGGACTCCTAGTCCTTGGAATGGCCTTTCCCCTGATTAGGGCGGGTCTTCTCACATCAATTAACCTAATCTAGAATTCCCTACACAGATGAGCCAAGAAGTTTGTTTCCATAGAGATTCTAAATTCCATCAAGTTGACAAGATTAACTATCATGTAGGGTTGGGGTCCTCAGCCTCAAGAGTTCTCATTTATAAATGCTGACATTGCAAAATCAGACACTGTCAAAACCCCAAAGCATTTTGGATAAGGAATTGTCAACCTTTAACATCTAGCTGACCTGCCCAAGTGCTAATATCATTTCCTATAGGAAGTGGTTACAATGAGCAGAGGTTGAGCTAGAGGGTTGAACCCTGCTTTTCTGGAGTTTAGGTGTCGGGGAATGCAGTTTGGAGGTGCCCTGGCTCGTCTTAAAAACTGCTAAGTTATAAACCTTGAGATTCGAACTTGAAGCATGCATACCTTGTTTTGTATGTGTACATGGGTGCATGTGTGTTCTTATATGTTTGAATATTGTGTGGGTGCATGTGTGTGTGGATGCACTTGGAGGTCAGAGGTCAATATAGAGGTCTTCTTCAGTTCTGTATCAGTTACTTTCTTGTTGCTGAAAGCTGACCAAAGTGACTTCAGAATGGAAAAGAAAGGGTTTAATTTTGGCTTACAGTTTTCTTTTTCTTTTATTGATCTATTTTAAAGTTTTCTTTATGTTTTTCAAGGTAGGGTCTCACTGTAGCCATGCTGACCTGAAACTCACTCTGTAGTCCCAGGCTAGCCTCAAACTCATGAAAATCCTCCTATTTTAGCCTTCCTGGGATTAAATGTGCACCACCAGTTTTTTAAATTACAGGTTTTTTTTTTCTATATTTATTTGAGACAGGGAGACAGAAAGAGGTAAACAGAGAGAAAGTGAGTGTGGGCACTCCAGGGCCTCCTGAGTTCGATTCCCCAGTGCCCATGTAAAGCCATTTGCACCTGTCTCTTGACATCAGTAACCCAAAGCTTGGTTTAGTAATTAGTGGGATCTCCTCCCTGGATCCCATAGGCTAGAGTTCCAGCCCCAGCAGGTCAACTAAGGTGAGATTTAATTGTTTCCTTTTTTTTCTTTTCTTTTTTGCAAGTAAATACTTTTCACTAGAAAGCCATCTTTCCTTTTTTAAAAATGTTAATTATTTAAGAGAGAGAGAGAGAGAGAGAGAGAGAGAGAGAGAGAGAGAGAGAGAGAGAGAGAGAGAGAATGGGTGTACTATGGCCTCCAGCCACTGCAAATAAACTCCAGACACATGTGCCACGTTGTGTATCTGACTTTACGTGGGCACTGGGGAATTGAACTCGGTCCTTCTGCTTGGCAGGCAAAGGTCTTAACTGCTAAGCCAGCTCTTTCCAGCCCATCCTTTTTTATTTTTGTTTTTGCATGTGTATTCGGGGGGTGTGCGTGCAAGGGTATGCCTGTGATCGCAGCGTTGTGTGCAGTGTGCACACGTGGATGTGTGCAGGTGGAGACCAGGATTCAGCACCATCTGCCTTTAATTGCTCTCATCCTTGTTTTTTGAGATGATATCTCGCTTAACCTGCAGCCCCCAGACTCGGCTAGACATCGGCCCCAGGACCCCCATTCCTGCTTCCCCAGCACTGGGGCTATATGGCCGCACCCCTCTCCATCTGCTTTTTTTTTGGAGGGCTCTTTCTAGGTAGGGTCTCACTCTATTCCAGGCGGATCCGAAACTCACTCTGGAGTCTCAGGCTGGCCTCGAACCTTCTACCTCTACCTCATGAATGCTGGGATGAAAGGCGGCTGCCATCACACCCGGCTGCTGGGAGGATCTGAACTCAGGTCCTCAGGTCCCCAGCCACAGTCCTTTTTCTCTGTAAGCACGAAATATTTCAGCACGCAAGTAGCGATGCCCCTCTGCGTGCCACAGTTTGTGTCCGAGCATTTAGGAAGGAGATAATGACTCCTAAGTAGACAACAGCATCTTCTGTCACAGACGAGGTATCGATTTTGAGAAAATCAAATTTGCTTCCTGAAACGATCCGTCTTAGAATTGTATCGGGCTTTTCATCCCCTGGCGGCTTTGACCCTGGGGTGGGGGACAGAGCCTTTCTCCCGTGTGGCAGAGTGATCGTTTCTAGAATTCCTAGGTGTGCACTTGCCTTTTGTTCAGTGATCCATTTCTGGCATAAAACACCTTCTGGGTCGATGATACGGAGGCGTGAGAAGAAGAAGAGAAGAGGAGAAATCAGGAACTGGCCATCTTTAGAGCAAATTACCCTGCAGCCATGATCCATGCCATGTAGACATATATAAATGATATTCAAATAACAAGTGAAGACCTAGACGTGGCCCTGAGGGAAAGTTTCCTGTACTAATTGGCTTGTCACCCTGAGTGTCTCTGTCAGCTCTCTGTGCTCCCAGGTGCTCTGGATCTGGCCACTATCTGGAATTTCCAGCTCAGGAGCTTGGGAGGCTTGCATAGAGAAGGGCTCAATAAAGCTTTACTGAGCATGAGCAAGCCCTGGGTTCCATCCCTTCCCTTCCTTCCTCAAGCTCTGCTGTAGATTCGATTCACTTCTGCTTTCTTATTTTCCCTCTCACATCCAAGGGATGGAACCCAGGGCCTTTCTACCTAGGGTGTCCAGGTAGCAGGACTCGTTGCTTGGTGCCACTCCCATGTATTTTATTTTATTTATTTACTCATTTATTTATTTTTTGGGGTTTTCAAGGTAGGGTTTCACTCTAGCCCAGGCTGACCTGGAATTCACTATGGAGTCTCAGGGTGGCCTTGAATTCACAATGATTCTCTTACCTCTGCTTCTCAAGTGCCAGGATTAAAGGCATGTGACACCATGCCCAGCTTAATTCTTTAAGAAATTTTAAATAATGTGGATTGGCTGAGTTGTAATAGGTTGCTTTTTTGACCATTTCATGTCTGTGTATAATTGGTGCGGTGCTGTGTTACTTTCTCTGGGGAGATGTGAACAAACGTTCATTCCTTCACTGGGAGGGGAGCGATGAGAGACCACAGTAAGGAGGTCATCCAAGCCCATCTTGGTGAACCAGGGTTTTCACTGGGATTACTTACAGGAGCTTGAGGGAGGGTTATTTATAGGAGCTTGGGTGAGGGGTTACATACAGGAACATGGGTGACCAGAATACCTCCCACTGCACAGTCCCACCTCAGCATGGGCAATGACCTCGAGGTCCCCTTTTAGTTCACTGTCCACCCTCTGAGTTCTCCATCACTTCCTAAGACCAGATGCAGCCCGGGCAGGATTGCGTCCAACTGGGAAGGAGACGCAGGAGTGAGTGGCTGGAATCTCAGGTGAGGGTCTGATGACGCGCCCTCCCTTCCTTCTATAAGGCTCTCATTCATATAATCTCATGGGAGGTCACTATATTGATGACAAGCTTGGTGCAGACACCCGATTGATTGGCATGTGGGACTACAGTCCAGAACTCCAGGACTCAAGTAATCCTCCTGCCTCCGCCTCCTGTGTAGCTGGAACTACGTACATGCACCACTGTGCTGGCAACATTCTCTGAATTAGAGCATCAGGCCAAAGCTTACAATTAAGGCTGGGGTATCAATTCCTAGGCCATATTGTGTTCATAGCATTTGCCAGGCAAGGCCCTGTATTGGGGTCCATAAAATACTCAGTAACCAGGGAAACACATTCCCTAGCCTGGGGTGGGGATGGGAGTGGGCGTGTCATCCTCTAGGGGAAGCCTTAAGACAAGTGGCTTGTAAGACTCTTGGATATCACCCCTGAAGTGACATGAGTGGTCTATTCTGCATTTTATCTGTAGATATGTCGTAGCAGGTATTTTTCTTGGTGCTGGGACAAAATACCTTGGAAAGTTTTATTTCAGTTTACAGTTTTGAGAGGAGGGTTCTGCCATGGTGGGGAAAGCCTTGCAGGAGCAGACAGCCATGGTATGGGTTGCTGATAATTAATATTCGTAAGCAACACGGGGAGAGAGAGAGAGTTTTGGAATCCTCCCTTCCCCCTCCTCCTACTCCGAGTTCTTGTCCTCTAATGTCAAAGAATTGTACAGAGGGACAGAATTAAATTTTAATTACACATTTATTCTAATGTAGTAGATTAGGAAAAGGGGAGTTGGATGGGGAAATTTCCCAGTCATCATGTGGGAAGTTACAGAATTCTCAAAGAAAAGATAACAAAGCTCCCATTAGGAGGAAAGGTTCATGAGAGAAAAAGCCTGGAGCCTGCCCCCCCACCCCAGTCATCAGCTGGGGTAGGGGTATTGGCCTTACCTCACTGAGGCCTGGGTCAGCAGTCCTACTCCATTGCCATGTGGGGGAAGAGGCCAGCTTCCTCTCGGGAAGCTAGTTTTAAGTCCTCCCCAGGTGAGTTAGAGGGAAGGCTGATTGGTTCATATCTGACCAATCAGTTTTAGCACCTGGGTTGTAGCTCTAACTAGACACCTCCCATTCAAGGGCAGGGGCTGGAGGGGGAGGGGTGGTCCTTCAGACATCTCACCGTCACAGCCAGACACCACATCTGCACATCATCAGGGAGGAAGTAGAACATGTAAACAGTCCCAAGAAGGACTGGACTATAAATAACACCTCAAGCCCACCCCCAGTGACACCCTTCCTTCAGCAAGGCTCCACCTCCTAAAAGAGCCCCAGATTGCCCAAACAGCCCCACCAATGGGACATCAGGTATGCAAACACCAGAGTCTCTCAACCCAGCAAGGAGCCTCTGATTTTGAGTAACTGATTAAAAAAACTGTTTAGGAATGTAAAGGATTAGCTGCGTGTATTTTAATCCTAAAGAGCTTACTGTTCAAGCTCTTGAGAATGAGTATGCTAATGAGACTTGGAATTTAAAAGTCTCCTTTTCTCACCAGGCTAGCTGTCAATCAGTGAGGGTGTTCTGGAAAGAGCTGTGTTGATGTGTGGCCCCCAGGTGAGAGTCCAATGACTCATCTCTAGTGACAGTTTAGTCCCTGACCTCATCACCTCCTGGGAGCAGCACCCCCAGGTTAGGATTTAAATACATGAATTCCAGGGGTTAGGAGGAGGTAACAAACAAACGTGTGTGTGTGTGTGTGTGTGTGTGTGTGTGTGTGTGT
>PVHP010044935.1:0-13890 GCA_004024765.1 Zapus hudsonius | reverse complement strand
TCCCCAATTCCCCAATACCCCCCTCCCCATCCCCAATCAGCTGGATATCCTCCTCCGTGGGCCATCTGGATCAGTCCTTGTGGCAGGGGACCCTGGATAGCCTAGTACTCAACCTGGTCCTCCTGTCCCAAGTGTGTTGATACTGAAGGGTGCCATGCTTCTGGATAGTCTCCCCCACCACGGCTCTCACAATCTTTCCGCCCCCTCTTCTGCTCAGTTCCCTGAGTTGTGGTGGATGAGTATTAAGGCTGCTTTAAGGTTGTGAGTTTAGGGGTCTTTGTGTCAAAAATCGTTGGTTTCTGTCTCACTGGCTTATCCTGTGTTGATTGAATGGCTGTGGCTATGGGTCCCTCATTCCTCCCATCATTCTCTGCGGGATTCCATATGGAACCTCCACATTATGACTGTGGTGGCTCCTCTTTTGCCAGAATCTCAGGTATCGGCCTACAGTTGGTTGGTGGGGTTAGATGGGCCCCAGCTCTCTCGCTGCATCATGAAAAATACAAACATAATCTCCATCAGAGAGTGAGATCAGTGTAGGTTAACAAATATACACAATTCTGGATTACCTAGATTCTATTTTTAGTAGCCTCCCCGTCAATGGCTCCCATAGTGCATCTTGTCTTGGGAGCCCAAGAGTATGGGATCTGGTGCCTATCGCCCTCTAACAGGGCATTTCTTTGTAAACTATATAATGGAAGGGGATTATGATCAAATGCACTATGTATATACATTAAAATTACCAGTAAAAAGTTTTTTAAAATATTCTAAAAGACTTCAGTGAGAGGACAAGGATTCACCAGAATGTCTTATTAAATTCCATTTTAGAAGTCCATCAAGATGACGAGCATCTAGAGAAAACCCAAAAATCTCAAAACAAATTCATTAAGGAAGCAGCATTGAAGAAGAAGACTCCAGCTAAGAAGAAAAGCAGTGAATGTGGTTTGCTGGAGAAGAAAAATGTCAATATTAAACATGTTCCTTCAAAAAAAGAGCCTCTTATGTTTGATTCACATGGAAAGACTTTGAAGAGGAATTTAGACTTGGCTGTTCAGATAAGAGGCTGTGCCAAGAAGAAGCATGACGCTGCTAAAGAACATGAAAAGTCATTCAGCCAGGTCTTACCTGATACAAAGAAAGAAAAAAATCCAGCTGGAGAAAAACGTGACAAATCCTCCAACCATAGGTCATCTGGTAAGTGTGACAAAACTCAAACTGGCAAGAAATGTGAGAAATTATGCCGCAAGAGCTCCTCCTGTACTGAGGAAGATGAAATTCAAAGTGGAGAGAAGCAGGAGAAACCGTCCAGCCAAAGTTCCTTCACTAAACCTGATAGAACTCCAGCTTCTTTGAAACCTTATGAGTGTAATCAGTGTGGCAAAGTTCTCAGCCATAAACAGGGACTCGTTGATCATCAAAGAATCCATACTGGGGAGAAACCATATGAATGTGATGACTGTGGAATAGCTTTTAGTCAAAAGTCCCACCTTGTTGTACATCAGAGGACTCACACTGGAGAAAAACCGTATGAATGCGCTCAGTGCGGTAAAGCTCATGGTCATAAACATGCCCTCATTGATCACCTACGAGTTCATACTGGGGAAAAGCCTTTTGAATGTACTGTGTGTGGGAAATCTTTCAGACATAGCTCGAACCTCATGCAGCATGTGAGATCCCACACAGGTGAGAAGCCTTATGAATGTAAGGAATGTGGGAAATCCTTTAGATATAACTCCTCTCTTACTGAACACATGAGAACTCACACAGGTGAAATACCATATGAATGTGATGAGTGTGGTAAAGCCTTTAAGTATAGCTCATCCCTAACTAAACATATGCAGATTCATACAGGTGAGAAACCATTTGAATGTAATGAATGTGGAAAGACTTTCAGCAAAAAGTCACACCTCATCATACATCAAAGAACTCATACAAAGGAAAAACCTTATCAATGTGATGAATGTGGAAAAACCTTTGGCCATAGCTCTTCTCTTACCTACCATAAGAGAACTCATACAGGTGATAGTCCCTTTGAGTGCAGTCAGTGTGGCAAGGCCTTCAAGCAAATCGAAGGCCTCACTCAACACCAGAGAGTTCATACTGGAGAGAAACCCTATGAATGTGGTGAATGTGGCAAAGCCTTTAGTCAAAAGTCACACCTCATTGTACATCAGAGAACTCATACGGGGGAGAAACCCTATGAATGTAATGAATGTGGAAAAGCTTTCAATGCAAAATCACAGCTTGTGATGCACCAGAGATCCCACACTGGAGAGAAGCCCTATGAATGTAAGGAATGTGGGAAAGCCTTCAAACAAAATACATCCCTTACGAAACATATGAAAACTCACTCAGAAGAACAGTCTGATGAATAAAATTAATTGAGGGAATCTGACAACTGAAATGTTTTGTTTAACCTTAGAAATGTTTTGAACTAGACAAATGTTAGAAAACTTTTAGCAAGCAGTCCCAACTTGTTATACATGAGAGAATTTGAATATGTATCTTCACATAAAAGCAAAGGATGGAAATAAGTATTTAAACTTAATCCTAAGCCTTTTATAGAATGTATATTTTTATAGTTATAAATGATCTTTACATCTAGATTAAAACATGAAGTTTTAAAATTGTGAATAAGTTGACTAGAGCAATGAGTGAACATGTAGATAATTATGAGTTGCTTGGGTGTGTGTACTTAAGTATAACGTGTTAGAATTTAGTTTGCATACATGCTTATTGCTTTGTTCAAATGAGTGTGGTAGCCTCTTTTATTTAACTAGTCCTAGTACTTATATTAGCTTATGTGTCAGTCAAAAACTTTATGAAAGGGTTTTGACTTATCTAAAAGTTGTTGAGAAATTAAGAAAAAAATGGAAAAAAATGTGCTGGTGGGTAATGATGTCCAAAAAAATCAGATTGCTGAATTTTGTGTATAATATGTTACCATTGTGTAAAAAAGTTGTGTGTTTACCTCTGTCTTTCTCTGCCTCTCTCTGTATATGTGTATTTATTTACATCTATATATTTATGAGAATATATTTGTTTTAAAAATCTAGAAGAAGGGGCTGGAGAGATGGCTCAGCGGTTAAGGCACTTGCCTCCAGTGCCTAAGGCCCCAGGTTCCATTCCCCAGGTCCCACATAAGCCAGACCCACAAGGTGGTGGCCCTGGTTCTCTCTCTCTCTCTTTCTCTCTCTCTCTCTCTGTATCTCTCTGCTTGAAAAAATGAATAAATAAAATATATTTTTAAAAAAAAATCTAGAAGAGGGACTTGGTACAGGACTGCGTGGCAGAGTGCTTGCCTAGCATGCACGGACTCTGTGCTCAACGCCCAACACTTCAAAAACAAACATCCAGAAGAAAGTTAATAATGGTTTCCACTGTGTATATAATACAAGATTGAGATCTAAAATTTTTATCATGTACATATATTGCTTTCACATATAAATACTTCTATATGCATTATTTCATATTCAAAGATAACACTATCATGTTGTTTGTCAAAGTAAAATAAAGTTTCTCTGTTTATTAATGATGATGGATGATTACTGACTGCTGTAGTTAGCTTTCTTGTTGCTGCAACAAAGAATCTAATTGTCGTAGTCAGCCATATGCCGCTGGGATGAATCTCTAAACCAGGCACAATTTGGGGAAGAAAAGTATTTATTTAAACTACAGATTGAAGGGAAGTTCTATAACAGCAAAAGAGGCTGGCTCTCTTTCACAGGTCCAAGCAGAGAGAAAAACCCATCACCTACACCACACACACAATAGCAAACAGGCAGGAGGGAACCAAGGAGAGAATTTCTTCCCCTTTAAATAGCCTAAGGGTAGGGGTCTTACAACCCTTCCCCAGACTTAATGGCTTCTTGAGTCTCTGGAATTTCCTTCCTGCATTGCCCACACAGGGAAGAATGTTTACTTACAGCTTCTTTGAGCTTCTTTACATTCTTCCCTCTACTGTGAGGCTGCCTTCCTGTAAACATCCTCAGAGACCTACCCAAGATAATTAAAAAGATCAAATTGACAACAAAACCTAACCATCACAAGTCCGCCCCCTTGTCAACCTGACATCAAACCATATATCCTTACATCATACCTAATTTCCAAAATGAAGACTAACAAGATCATAATTTGGCCTAAAATTATGTAATTCTCCCACATACAACCATAGACATGTAATCTCCCTTGAAGGCAAGGTCCCTGAACTGCAAGTTTCATAAACCAAGACAAGTTAAATGCTTTTAACATATGGCACAGAGCAAACATTTCCAACTGCTATGAGGCATAACAAGGAAAGACTGGGCCAATGCAAACTCAGTGAAAATCAGCAAACGTCTACATCTGCAGATTAAGTCCCATAGCACAACCAGTGACTGACAGTCTCAGGGTTTTCTGATTCTGTCCCTCCAGCTTGGCTAAGTACCTGGGGAAACTTCCATCCCAAGCCATGGTAGCCCTTGCAAAGTCCTGGTATGTCCAAAACGTCCTTGGGTCTCCATTGCAAGCCATGCTCCACCTTCCAATGGCTTCACTTGCCAATCAGGGACTTCACGCCCTGTTCCAAATACTGCATCTCAGCAGTGGCTACTGGAACCATGTGCACTTCATGACCCACTCCATGCATACATTCCTCATTCTTCCAAAAGCAATACCAGGTATGCAGGACACAGCCAATGTTAATTCAGGGACAAAATAGACGTAACTTTGAAGAGCAGATTCCTTTCTTTCAGCAATTTCCTTTCCAAAGAGTTTGCACTGTCCATCTTTGTGTCCTTCTTGGGTGGAAATACCTCGGGTATCTCTCCATTGTTTCAATGTAAAGCAGTTGGGCCATAATCAAAAGCCAGTCTCTGCCAGTAAGTTAAACTTGCTTTGAGGTTTTTCTAACTTTAAATCTTAATTCTCAGTCCCATATCCATAGCCAAGCACACAGTCCATTACTTAAATTTAACCTTGGTCAAACTCTCTGGGCATGGGCAGTAGGACACATCCACCCCTTGACCCAGGCATACACTTCTAAGGTTTTCTGCAGTCTCTCCTTCCCTGTAAAAAGTTCTCCAAATGCAATTCTCTCTACACTAAGCATTTCCAAATTCTCACTAGAATAGTCTATAAAACTTGGCTTATCGCTCTGGAAGGCATCTTCAGTTGCAAGTCCATGTCCATTCCTCCAGCACACAAATTCCAGAAGATCAAAATCCACATGGTCAGATTCATCTCAGTAAATCACCCCACTCCTGGTACCAAATCTGTCGCAGTCAGCCCCACGCCACTGGGATGAATCTTAAAACCAGGTACAGTTTATGGGAGGAAAGGATTTATTTGTAGCTATAGATACAGGGGAAGTTTCAAAATACAAAAGAGGCAGCTCCCCTTTCACAGGTCCAAGCAGAGAAAAACCCATCACCAATGCCACACACACAATAGCAAACAGGCAGTAGGGAACTAAGGAGAGAATTTCTTCCCCTTTATATAACCTTAGGATGGGGTCTTTCAACACTTTCCCAGACTTAATGGCTTCCTGAGTCTTGAGAATTTCCTTCCTGCACTGCCCACACAGGAAAGGATATTTACTTTTAGCTTCCTTGAGCTTCTTTACATCCTGCCCCCTACTGAGAGGCTGCCTTTCTGTAAACATCCTCAGAGACCCACCCAATATAATTAAAATATCAAGTTAACAACAAAACCTAACCATCACACCAATCAAAGCTGTTTGTGGAGGAATGGGTTTATTTTGACATATGGACTAGAGGGGAAACTCCATGATGGCAGGGAAAATAATGGCATGAGCATAGGGGTGGACATTGCCTCCTGGCCAATACCAGGTGGACAACAGCAACAGGAGAGTGTGCCAAACACTGGTAAGGGGAAACTGGCTATAACACCCCTAAGCCCACCTCCAGTAACACACCGTCAACATGGTGCCAGTTCTAACTGCCATCAGCTGGGAATCAAGCATTCAGAACATGTTCATTTGTGGGGGACACTTGGATCAAATCATCACAACCCACCCCTGGCCCCCACAAACTAATAATCATAGATGATGTAAAAGGCACAGGTAGGCAAAACGCAGCAAGCTTCTTATGCAAACTGCTTCTGGCACAGTCCTGACGAAGTTCTTTCTTACCCTTGTAAGTCAAACCTCGCAATCCATAGTTCTTACTGCACTCAGGTCTTTCAACTTTAACCAGAATAGTTCATCAAGCTATACTCACAGCACTGAAAGGTGTCTCTCAGGCCAAAGTTTCAAATCCATTCACTTTCCTCCTTCAAATCAGTTCCAAAAGGCCAAAATCCACAGAATCCGGGTTCTAGCAGCTCCAACAGATCCCACTCCTGGTACCAAAACTGTTGTTGGCAGCTTTTTCATTGTTGTAACAACACAACCAACAGTGGCTGGGGGATGAATGGGTTTATTTTCATTTACCGACTTGAGTGGAAGCTCCATGATGGCAGGGAAAACGATGGCATGAGCAGAGGGGTGGGCATTACCTCCTGGCCAACATCAGGTGGACAACAGCAACAGGAAGGTGTGCCAAAAACTGGCAAGGGGAAGCTGGCTATAACACCCATAAGTCCACCCCCAACAAAACAGCTCCAACAAGGTTCTAATAATACCCAAACTGCCATTAGCTGGGGAATCAAGCATTCAGAATACTTTCATTTGTGGGGAGACACCTGGGTCAAACCATCACATGAACCTTAGATATTTGATATTTGAATTCATAGATTTTTCCTTTAAACATAGGCTTTTTCATTAACAATGAATTGCTACTGTTACAGCACTGGTTTCTTTTATTATTTTAGTTTAGTTTATTTGGTTTTTCTAGGTAGGGTCTCTCTCTATCCCAGGCTGACCAGGAATTCTGTATGTAGTCTTAGGGTGGCCTCAAACTCATGGCGCTCCTCCTACCTCTGCTTCCCAAGTGCTGGGATAAGAGGTGTGTGCCACCACACCTGGCTATTTGTTATTTATTCAAAGCCAAAAAATTGTAATTGCAGGTGAATGGAGGTGCTATTTTGAATAATCATACAATTTTATCTCATTCAAAGTTCTAATACACAAATGCTTCAATCAGGGATTTCAAATGTATTAAAAATATAAAATGTATCATCTTACCATTTTAAGTATATAATCCAATTATATTAAATATATAATGAGTAGCCACCACTACCATCTGTCTTTTCATCTTATGAAGCCAACTGTATATGCATCTTAACTCTCTCTTTTCTTCCCTCCCCTTTTACCCAGCAACCACCATTCCACTTCTGTCTCTACTTTTGTCTAATTATCTCATATAAATTTGATATTGTCTTTTCCTGATTGGCTTATTTCATTTAGCATAATGTCCTTAAGGTTTACTCATGTTTTAGAACAAAGCTTTGTATACTGCAGTTAGTGACCCCACATGGGGATGTATATCTGAATGTGGGGATTACAAATAAAAATGGAAACAGTAGGGGCTGGAGAGATGGCTCAGTGGTTAAGGTGCTTGCCTTCAAAGCCTACGGATCCAGGTTCAATTCCCCAGTGCCCATATAAAGCCAGATGCACAAGGTGGTACATGCATCTGGAGTTTGTTTGCAGTGGCTGGAAGTCCTGGTGCACCCATTCTCTATCTGTCTCTTTCTCTCTCTCTCACTCTCTTAATAAATAAAATATTTTTTAGATGGCAACAGTAAAAGGTCTCTGAATGTATAGCCACCAAAAATTAATTCAAAATCATATGTGTAATGAATTTGAGGTGTCCCTGGCATTGCTCAACTGTGTGGTTTGCATACCTGCACTGCAGCCTTGGTTCTGAATACACACACGACATATGCACCATGCACTGCATCATGCTGTGTAACACCAGTGCTCACTCGAGTGAAATACCTCTCAGATTCGAGACTGTCCTACATTTTGAATTGTTTTTACTGTGCATAGAGTTATCTGCCTTTACAGAAATGAAAGTAATTTAATTATAGAAAACAAAATTTAATATTTTTTACCATCATGCCTCTGTATGTAAGTATCAAGTTAGTATATCTCTGGGTTACATTGTTTTAAAATGTTTGAAATTTTAAAAGTTGCCAATGCATTACTGACTTTGAGTTTCTTTTTTTAAAAAATATTTTATTGTATTTATTTATTCATTTCAAGCAGAGATAGATAGGGAGAGAGAGACAGAGAGAGAGACACAGAGAGAGAGAGAGCACACCAGGGCCACCACTTTGTGGGTCTGGCTTATGTGGGTCCTGGGGAATTGAACCTGGGCCCTTAGGCACTGGAGGCAAGTGCCTTAACCGCTGAACCATCTCTCCAGCCCGAGTTTCTTTTTAAAAAATACTTTAATTCTGGCCTGGGATTAGGATAGAATTTCCAACCATTTCTGAAATGGCCCTAAATATAATTTTACCATTTTGTGCTTCACTTCATGCAAGGCAGTGTTCTTAGCATTGATGGGCATAAGATCAAAACATTTAACAACTCTGAAAAACACTGATGATGCATATCAAATATATATACACACAAATACATATATATATATATCCTGCATATCAAGTATTCAGCCATGATTTAAAATAGACAAAAATAAAAAAGCACATCTATCTCATTAGCATGCAAATTTGTTTTTATCTTTTAAAAAATCACAACAATCATATGTATACCAAAGAATTCTCTTAAAATAAATTTCTTTATAACTAATTATCATTAAAATTTTATATGCCTGGGGTTATGCAAAAAATTCTTAAGTGAAAAGGGCTCATTAATGGGAAAAGTTTATGAAGCCCTGATGTAGAATATATTAGAATTTACCTTTTTTTAAGACTAAAAAATATTCTTTCTCATTAAAATGGAGAAAATGATTCTCTCTCAGCATTAAATTGAATCAGAGATTTGTAATGCGGGCAGATGGTAAATTTTACGTTTGTGGCCATGATCTCGGTTTCAGTTTCTCAAGTCCATCATTACAGCACAAAAACAACCACAGACAACACATGAATACCCGAGCATGCTGTGGTCCAATAGAACTCCATCACAACATACATCAGGCTGTATTTGCCCAAGACGGATAGTGCTCTGACCCTGGAGTTAAGTTATACAATCTCATCACACATATGTAAAAGAACTATGAACTGAGTGCCTCACAGGAAAGACAAGTAATCACCCTCCAGTACAGGCACCTGGAGGGAGTCCTAACAGGAGCCACCTGAACAAAGACGTGATACAGGGTGAGTCTGCCCTAGGTGTGTGGACTCACAAAGTCAGCTAGGAGATACAGGAAGCCAGCTCTGAAGAATGCTTTCCTGACCTATGTTGGGGAGATATGGCAGGTGCATGATGGCCACACCTGGTTTTACAGAGCTTCATGTATTTGGGCAGTAGCTTCATGATGGCTAGGAGTCCAGGTGGGCAAGAAGATAGGTAAGAGACAAAAACTGACAGCTGCACCTGAGTCTTGGTGGCAGTTTCCCCCACCTGCCAACCCCTGTGGCTTCCCAGAGCAATGGTCACCAAGGTGTATCCCTGAGCGCCGGTTTCTGTGGTTTCCCCACATGCCTGCCAGCTCCTGTAGTTTTCCTGCTGGCTAGCTCCTCCTGTGCTTTCCCCACACCATAACTAGTCCCTGGGCAGCCATAACAGGCAGCTGACCCCCTTCCCCCATTTTACCTAGTCCCCAAGGGACCCCGTACCCCCCAGCAGGTTACCTAGGACTCGGCACCCCACCCTCTGCCTACCTAGTTCCCACACGCTCCACACACCACCAGCAGGTTACCCCCAGTCTCACCATCAAAGCCCAGCCACTGATCTGAGATCACACACACTCACAGATAAAACAAGTGAGTGTCCAACCCTACCCATGGAGCACACTGTATTCCCCATCCACACTAGTGTAGTGCAGACAGCTCAAAGGCATCCCACCAATCACCCCAAGTGGAATCACAATAGGCAGTCCTGAACACAAGAATATTACACCAGCTGAAGAAACCATGCCAAACGACAACAACAATACTACAAAAGAGAGAGAGAGCAGATGCAGGCAAAGGATGACACGGCACTAAACCACAATCATACTGGCACAGATCCTAAGGAGTCATGCAAGAAACAGTGGAAAAACATTTTGAAAAAGTACAAAGTCAGCTCACAAGCTTTGCCACCAGACTTAATATAATAGAGGAGAATTAAATAGACTTTAGAAGAGAAATGTTGGAACTAAAGGCAAACCAGCAAACTGAAGGTATCAAAACCAACTATCCAAATTAAGTGAAGACATGTGCAAATATAGGAATGAGTATCAGGAAGAAGTAATTAAATCAAACCTTGAAATGAAAACACATATCAAAAGTATGATAGAAGCAACCCAAAAAGAAGTTTCAGAAAACAAAAACCATATTTAAGTAATAAGAACGTCCCTAGAATCTCTTACCAACAGAATTAATCACTGGGAAAACAGAACCTCAGAAGTGGGAGACAAAACATAGGAGAATACGAGGGAAATCAGAAATTAGACAAAATTCAAAAGAACAAGTGAACAAGACTCGAGAGAAATGTGGGATACCATAAAAAGACCTAATATCAGGATCATCAGGATCCCAGAAGGAGAAGAAAACCAGGCTAAGAGCATAGAAAATATTTTCAACAGACTTATTCAAGAAAACCTTCCTTACCTTGCAAGAGATAATCCTGTACATCTAAAAAATATACGCAGGACCCAAGCAAATTGGACCAAAGGAGGACCTCTCCAAGACATATCTTAATTACAATGCCAAACATTGAGGGTAAAAAGAGAGTACTTAGAGCAGTGAGAGAAAGGAAACTCATAATATACAAAGGCAAACCCATCAGACTCACTGCAGACTTCTCTATAGAAACCTTAAAAGCCAGAAGAGCTTGGAATAAAGCTATTCTAGGCCTAAATAAGTATAGATTTCAACCTAGACTACTACCCAGCAAAGTTATCCATCATAATAGATGGAGAAATCAAAGTATTCCATGAAATTAACCAGCTCTACAATTACTTGAACAAAAAGCCAAACCTTCAGAAGATACTACATGAGATATCCCATACAGATGAGACAAGCAACCAACCCCACGAAAGGAACAGAGAACAAGCATGGTAACACCAGAGAGATAACAACAACAGCTCAGAGTCTCTCCAATATGGCAGGGTTTAAAGCAAACCTCACAATTATAACTTTGAATGTAAATGGTCTCAACTCTCCTATAAAAAGACACAGGATAGCAGGGTGGATCAGAAAAATGGACCCTTCCATCTGTTGCTTTCAAGAAATGCACCTTATTGCTAAAGATAGTAACCTACTAAGGGTAAAAGAATGGAAAACAATTTTCCAGGCATGTGGGAATAATAAAAAAGCAGGTGTAGCTACTCTAATATCTGGCAAAATAGACTTTAAGCCAAAATCAATAAAAAAGGATAATGATGGCCACTTCCTACTCATCAAGGGAATGATCCAACGAGAAGACATCACTATATTAAATATGTATGCACCAAATGCAAGAGCCCCTCAGTTCATAAAGCATAAATTACTCAAAAGCAATGCAGATATAGACACCTACACCATCACAGTAGGAGACTTTAACACTCCACTGTCATCCCTAGACAGATCTTCCAAACAAAAGACAAGCAGGGAAATAAAGTCACTCAACAGCACCATAGACAAGCTAGGGGTAACAGACATTTACAGAACATTCCACCCCAAGGTAACAGATTATACATTCTCCTCAGCAGCGCATGGAACCTTCTCTAAAATTGACCATGTACTGGGCCATAAATCTTCCCTCAACAAATTTAGGAAAATTGATGTAATCCCCTGCATCATATGAGACCACAATGCATTAAAGCTAGAAATCAACAATGAGAGAAGATCCAAAAATGTCAACAGATACTGGCGTCTAAACAACTCGCTCCTGAACAATGAATTGGTCAAACAAGAAATCAGACAGGAAATTCAGAATTTCCTAGAAACAAATGATAATGAGGACACAACCTATCAGAGCTTATGGGACACAATGAAGGCTGTCCTAAGGGGGGGGGGGAAGAGGGTAGGCTCTCAAACTCCTTCTATGAAGCTAGCATCGTCCTAATTCCCAAACCAGGCAAAGAAGCAAGAAGAAAAGAAAACTATAGATCCATATCCCTGATGATACAAAAATCCTAAACAAAGTCCTAGCAAACCAAATACAAAGCCACATCAATACTATTATTCACCCTGACCAAGTCGGCTTCATCCCAGGGATGCAGGGATGGTTCAACATATGTTAAATTGATAAATGTAATTTGCCACATTAATAGACTCAACCACAAAAACTACATGGTCATCTCAATAGATGCTGAGAAGGCCTTTGACAAAATTCAACACCTTTTTATGTTTGAAACCCTGGAAAGAATAGTCATAGATGGCCCATACCTCAACATAATAAAGACAATATACAGATCCCCTAAAGCACAAATCATCCTCAATGGGGAACAACTCAAGGAGTTCCCACTAAATTCAGGAGCAAGACAGGGTGTCCACTCTCACCACTGCTCTTTAACATAGTGCTTGAAGTTTTAGCCCAAGGAATAAGATAAGAGAATAGCATAAAAGGGATACAAATCAGAAAGGAAGAAATTAAACTATCCCTCTTTGCAGATGACATGATCCTGTATATATTAGACCGAAAGAATAGTATCAGTAAACTCCTGAAGGTAATCAATACCTTCAGAAGAGTGGCAGGATACAAAATTAACACACAAAAATCAGTAGCCTTTCTATATACAGAAGACAAACATTTGGAAAAAGACATCAGAGAAACTGTCCTGTTCTCTATAACCTCAAAGAAAATCAAATACCTTGGAATATCACTAACCAAGGTTGTGAAAGACTTATATAAGGAAAATATTGAAACACTCAAGAAGGAAATAGAGGAGGATGTGATAAGATGGAAAGACATTCCATGCTCATGAATAGGGAGAATCAATATAGTAAAAATGGCAATTCTGCGAAAAGCAATCTACAGATTCAATGCCATGCCAATAAAAATCCCAACCTCTTTCTTCACAGACATAGAAAAAATAATCTCAAAATTTATTTGGAGATTCTGTTTGGTATCTTTCAGAAAGCAGCGAGAGAGTTGTGGCTCTTCCAACCCTACCAATGAACCGCTGGCCACCCCAGACATACCATGAAGGATCCATATGGAACCCTGCAGAGAATGATGGGATGAACAAGTGACCGACCCATAGTGACAGCCAATCAGTCAACAAAGGACAAGCCAGTGAGACAGACACCAATGATTTTTGACACAACCTAAAACAGAAGTACAGAGACCCCTAAGACCTCAACAATAAAGCAGCCTTAATGCTAACCCACCATGACTCAGGGAACTGAGTGGAAGAGGGGGTGGAAAGATTGTAAGAGCCATATGAGTTCAAGGCCAGCCTGGAACTACACAATGATCTGCAAAAACAAATAAACAAAAATCTGTTTAAACTATCTGTGACTGTCAGATGAATTTTTGGTCTAAGACAAGATCTGAGGAGACTCCATCACCTGGTAACAAGTAAATGAGAATGGGCTGGGCACATCAGGGCCTCTTGCCACTGCAAAGGAGCTCCAGATGCTTGCACCCCTTTGTGCATCTGGCTTTACGTGGAATTGAACCCAGGCCATTAGGCTTTGCAATCAAGTGCCTTTAACTGCTGAGCTATCTCTCCAGCCCTATAGTGATTTTTGGCTTTTATTAATGGTCCTATGAAAATCTTTTGTGAAAAACACATGATTTTGCTACAAAAGTTACAAACATGGAAAACCATGTTACTTCATTTTTTGGCTGTACTAATGAGAAGCACCAGGTGCGCTTGGTGTTTGTTAGGAAAACACTGCTCTGGAGCTATAGCC
>PVHP010044934.1:0-13882 GCA_004024765.1 Zapus hudsonius | reverse complement strand
CAGACATCAGGGTTTCCTTTGTTCTAGCTAAGCGTTTCGTAAAAGGTAAAGTATTCTATAGTTGCCTTTTCCCTGCATAATTTACCCACCTATTTCCTAATTCATCATAGCTTCCTGTAGTTACATTGGCGCTGACTTGTACTGGGTGTGCTGTCATTGGGAGAATACACAGATAGGACATACAAAGAAAGATCATGATCAGTGCCAACAAGGACTTTCGTCAGAGCCATTTTGTTCTCCAGGGCTTCCTGGGAACCTCAGGCTGCATGACGACTGCTAATTATAGGGGACCTGCCTGAGGCCACGCTCCAATGAAGCTTCAACCTCAACCCTTCAGCTGCCGGACTCCAGCGCAGCGGCATACTTTGCTACAGCTACACAGGTGTCACAGCTGTGGGCGTAGCACTAGGGAGGTTGTTTAAGTCATAAAGCACTTGCCTAGTATGCAAGAGACCCTAGGTTCAGTCCCCAGCACCTGATAAATTGTGTAGAGCAGTGCATACCTGTCAGCCCAGCACTCAGGAAGTCGAGGCAGGAGGATCAGAAATTCATGGTCAGTCCCAGTTATAGAGAGGACTTGAGGTCATGCTGGGCTACAGGAGACCCTGTCTCAAAAGGGAGTTAAATTTTGAACAGTAAGTTTGAATATATTGCAATAGTCAGGGGATGTTGAGTAATCAACTAGAAATCCACAACAAAATCATGAAAACTCTAAGGCAGAGAAACTGTTAATGAAAATTATACAGTCATTAGGGTATATAATTAAATCCCAAACTAAACATAATAATTTATATGTATCCCTTACTATTCAAGCTACACTAAGCATTAAGAATACCTAGGTGCTTGTATTAATCATCGTTATAATACACAAAGCAGGTTTGCATGTGACCCACATTTTTTAGGTAAGAACAAGTACTTTGACAAATTCAACAAACCAGGAAGCTTCATTTCTTCTTCCATTTTCCTCACAGGAAAATCCTACTCACATTTTGTTCCCAAGTTGCACATACAAATTGCCTCTTTTCTATATTTAAGTTGTATAAATAAACTCCATTTGTAAATTATTTTGGAGTTTAATGTGCTATGCATTTGCTTTCAGGAATAGTATTCTGCTGCTATTTAGGATTTTCAGGTGAATTTTGTTTCTTTTCCTCAAAGCATAAGCTGGTTGCTAAGACGTGCCCAAGAATAAGAGAATATTCTATCTGCAAATCAGTTGCTTACATTATCTGTCCAGGAAGCTCAGCAATTTATCTTCAAGACCACAATGAATACATCTGTCAGCAGGTACCTGATCAGACCTGAGAGCTGGAAAAATGCTTGACTTCTTGTTCTCTTGTTAAAAAAGGCAGAGGATTTAAGGGTTTTGCTAAATCTTGCAAAGTTTTACTAGAGGTCCCAAAGGAGATTTATTATATGTACTTAAACAGGCTAAAAGTTGCAAAGCATTCACCGTAAAGGGCATATTACTACCATGCCAGAAACAGAAAAAAATCCAAATCTTAAAAAACATATAACCATCATTCTATTTATTTCTAAAGTATATTAATTATGAAAGAAACATGGGTATAATACATCTGCCAGTTTGTTCAATTTCCCTCACTCTGAACTTCCCAAAAGATTATAATCTAGAATCAAAGTAAGATTTTAACTTATTTGCACTCTGTTGAAAACAAAAATTAATAAAATTATTATCTAAGGGCTATGAATTGAATATGGAAAATTTTGAAAGTTACTTTTTTTAGTATATGACACTAGCCAGTATGGTATTCTCAAGAGAAGAAAAAAAATACTGTGCATGTTCAAGTGAGTTATTTTTCATTATTCCATTATATATATATATATTTTTAAGTTGATAGTCAAGACCAGGACTGAAATTAGTCTTACATCTCTACTTGGTTATTTTTTTTATCTTTGCAGATTAAGGAGTGTGCTTTGATCTGTCTTGAAACAAACTCTTAAACATATCATTCACCAAAAAAAAGAATTACTGAATTTCTAAATGCATGGTATTGTGATTAACTCTGGTGATGCAACAATAAATAAGTGAGAAATTATCCTTGTTTGTATTGAGTTTTCCTTGTCTTTGTGAAGACATAACGCACTAGGACAGATGTTACAAATGTACAGTAAACTGGCATGGGGCACACCTCTAATCCCAGCACTCTGGAGGCAGAGGTGGGAGGATCGCCAAGAGTTCAAGGCCACACTGAGACTATATAGTTAATTCTAGGTCAGACTGGGTTACAGTGAGATCCTACCTAGAAAAACTAAAAAAAAAAAACCAGTAAAGAGAGTTATTTGATAACCAACAAATTTCTAATATAATTTTCACCCCCTTTCTCTCTTGAAAATACCCCATGAACATACTTTATGTACTTTGCTTTACAGCTTTCAAGACAAGTAATTTCATCATAAAGTTGGAAATCTCTTGAGCTAAAAAGAAATGGGTCAGTGGGCAAAGTGCTTGCCATGAAAACTCGAGTTTAGATCCCCAGGACCCACATGAAATGCCAGGCATGGTAGCACATACCTATAATCCCAACACTAGGGAAGTAGAGATAAGAGGATAACCTGTGTAATCATGTTGGTAAGTTCCAGGTTCAGTGAGAGATCCTGTCTAAATAAATAAAAAAATAAAGTGAAAAGCAATAGAAAAAATCCATTGTTAACCTCTGATCTTCATAGGCATGTAGACATGTGTGCACCTGTACCTACAAACATACGAACATACATACACACTATATATACACACAAGATGGAATTTCTAGCTTAAATACAATGCAAGTATGGTCACCTCTTGCTTTAGTTATTTAACTGTCTTGATCACCTCAACACTATGAAAATGAATTTGCCTCATCCTTTTGTCTTTGTTTTTTCCTCTATGGTGTGTAAAGCTCCGCCCCCTCCCACTTACTGTAGTACAGCACCCACTTGCTGGCCTGCTACCTATGAGAGGCAGTCATCTCAGAGATGGGTGAGTGTAAGTTCTAAATCCATTTTATGATTGTCAATCATTTAAAATGCCAGTTAGAGTGATGCACACTATAATCCCATACTTGGCAAGTTAGGGCAAGAGGAGTGTGAGTTTTGAGACCAGCTTGGGTTACATAATGAGTTCCAGGCCAATCTGGATGATGGATCATAGTTAGACATGTCTTAGAAAGAAGCAAAAGGAAAGGGGGAGAAAGAAAGAACAAAAGGAAGGAAGGAAGACAAGAAAAGAAGGAAAGATGAAAAGAAAGGAGGGGGAATCAAAATGACAATACTGGACTGGCAAATAGATCAATTGGTAAAGTGCTTGCTTGCCTTGCAAGTATGAGGACCTGAGTTAAAATATCAATATCCATATGACTGCTGGGCTAGGGAAGTGGAGACAGGACTGGGTCCCTAGAGCTTGCTGGCCAGCCAGTCTAGTCTAACTGGTGATCTTCAAATACATGTGAGACACCACCAAAAAGAGGTGGACAACATACCTATTGATGATACCCAAGGCTGTCCTCTGGTCTCCACGTGTGTGTGTGTGTGTGTGTGTGTGTGTGTGTGTGTGTGTGTGTGTCCTTTTGCATGCAAGCCTGGGGGTATACATGTTCATATATTGTGTGAGTGTGCATGTGGAGGACAGAAATCAACCTCCATCTTATTTTTGTGAAAAAGTTTCTCTTGCTGAACAGATATGGTTAGATCGCAAGTAAATCCCAGAAATTTTCTTGTCTCTACTTACCCAGTGCTAGAACTGTAGGTGTGTACTGTCATGCTCAGCTGTTATGTGGGTGCTAGAGACACAAATATAGGACCTCATGAGTGTGCAGCAAATACTTTACCCATGAAGCAACCTCCTCAGTCCTCAAGTAATCTGAGTAACACTTACAGATACACAAGATGTCAGGCACCAGATAGAAGTCCAGGAAGCAATAATGAATAGATGATATTCCTTGACCTCAGTCTGCTCACATTGAACCAAAGTGCTCAATAATGTAGAGGTTACAGTGGTGAACTCTGAAAGCAGATTTCCTCACAAGGATTTTAGCTGCTACTACGTATTATTTCTGGGCCTTGAGGAAATTCCTCTTACTTCTTTTTTTTTTTTTTGCCTTAGTCTTATTTTTTGAATAAAAGTTTTTAAAATATTTATCATAAATAAGTATATACATTGTATGAGCAAATCTTGTGAATGTGCCCCAGTTTCCCTCCTCTCTGTCCGCTACCCGCTGGAGTATATAGAGTGGAGTTTCTAGGAGTTTTTAATGTGGAAAAATGTAAATGAAACTGTTATTTTTCTACCCTCAGGAGTAAAAAGTTGAAGCTTTCAAATTGAAAGTCATAAACAATTTAAAAACCCTCTATGTCTTTCTTAATCTATGTTTCTGTAGCAAAACACCCTTTTTTTTATCATTCACAAGACTTAGTATCCACCTCTTTTTACCATCTTGGTGTCTCACGAAGTCCCACTTTAAGTGGGCTTTCAAAACTTAACAGTTACCCTAAATTAACCTTCTAGTGTAAAATTGTGCATTCCTTGTTCTATTAGCTTTCTGTTCTTGACACATTGAAATCAGAATCTTGAAGTTGAGGGGTGCATAAGTAGAAGACAAACACATAGATTTTGAAAAAAAATTCCCTAAAATAATCTTTTGTGGTGGTGGGGGAGATGCTGTGGTTTGAACCTAGGGCCTCAAACATGCTAGGCAAATACTTTACCACTGACCTAAATTACCAGCCCACCAAAGTCACTAACCCTACATTAATATTTTATAAGCAAAGTGTACTTCTGTATAACTGAATAATAATCAAGCAATTAAACAAAACATTAAATCATGCCCCATAACCTATTAAGAATAAAATGTTTTCTCCTCTAAGTCTTGGTGTTTATTCAAAAGTGACTTTTCCTTTGCTGTAATATTTAAATAGATTACTTTCAAAATGACTTCATAATGAGGTCTTGTGTTCTTATAATGAGGTCATCACCCTTGGCCCAGCAGTAGAACTCAGCCTTGAAGGAAACTCTTGGGTGAAGGAATTTGAGAAGACGAGTGATCCCATTGCTCCTCATGGAAATATCAAAAGCATTCTTCCTGGCATTTTTGGCTACTGGCTATTTCTCGCGTAAGGATTTGTCAAACAACCTTGAAGAAGGAGTGAATATTTACTTTCAGGGGAGGGAACGAAATAATTATGGCTATTTAGATGTAGAAAAAATTGAAGCTCAGTCTTTTCTCAGAGATGAAGGATCCAGTACAACTAGAATGAATGTCAATGATTGATGTTTTAACACTCCAAGAACTCTACCATAGACAAATGAGGTATTTAAGAGAAGGTCTGTGAAGACTGCAACCACCAACTAATAGATAAATTGGCCTTCTATGTTGATAGTCACATTTGACTCCTCTCTCTCTCTCTCCTCTCTCTTCCTCCCTCCCTCCCTCCTTTCTCCTCTCTTCTTTCTTTATCCTACTTCTCCCTGCATGTGCTAACATGAGCATGTGTGTATGTGTGTTTGTTAATGTGCACATACAAAAGCATGTTACAAAAGTTTTGACCCAGCATACTACCAGATATCAAATCTCAAGAAAGGGCTAAATTCTTCCTACCTCCATAAACATGCTAGCAATAGAAGCCAGTAATATTTAAACTAAATCTGCTACCTGAACCGTGAAGTGTATGAAGAGATGAGGGAGAGGCTCAGAAGCAATGGTTGAAAGAAATCAAGGCTGTTAAGTAGAATGAAAAATATGAAGGTAAAAGGAGCTGCTGATAGTTTGGGTAAGCAGATGTTGACAGAGGTTCAAAACAGAATAGGCTTCCAAACAAAAATGATCCATTACAGACAAACAATAATCATCAATGAAGGTGGGTATTCACAATGACTTCCAACAGACAGCCAGGATAAAAACAAAGAAGTAGACCTTTCTCTGAAGCAGGTCTGCTCAAAGTCCATGGACCCCAGCTTTGTGTGATACTGCTGAGGCCCAAAGGATAAAGTTTGGAGTTAAGTCTTTCTTACCTAAGGTCAGCATTAAACCTAAGGATGAGTTCCCAATAGGGACATTAAAGGTCTCACGTAAGAATAGATGAAGAAAACAAATCAGACATGCGCCAGGAAAACTTGTGTGCAGAAAAACATTTATTTTTCTATGATTTTTATGTGATTGATTACTTAAGACACTAAACACTTCAAGACCTCATTGGCTTATGGTATCATTTTCTTAAACATTTTTATTACAGATGTTGTTGATGAGACTTCATTTAAGGTAAGTTTGCCACTGTGTAAGAATAATTTTTCACTCATAAGTTTTCTCTTATTTAAATCATAATACACTATACAAACTGTCAATATCTGATTTTTTAGCCTACAAAATGGCAATTTCATATGGTTCAATCTAAATTTCTCTGTCAAGATGAATCCCAGGGAAGCTGAACTCATCTCTTGACTTTCCCTTATATATCACCGACAATTAAACCTCCTAATTTTTTTCTTCTTTAATATCCTTTTCTTCCCTCTAACTTCATTATACTTTTTACATTTAATATCTTCCAAGATTTGGCAAACCAGGACCATCTGTCTTGGAAAACAGAGTCTTCTTGGAAGTAGGTATGCCCCTATTGCTCCCATCTATCTATGGCTCCTTTCAGGCTTGAGAACAGATCTAGTACTTGCAACAGAAGCTGAATGGCTTCAGAACTATAAATATTTACTGCCTGGTTCTTCACTGAAAAGTTTGCCAGCCTCTGTTCTAATCTTGAATGAGATTTTTTTTCTACTTAAAACAGTAACTCCCAGTGTGTCTTCAAAAATAACTGTATGCTTTACAATTTCCTTCTTTCTCCCTGAAAGAATACCCCTTCTTTCCAGATTCTAGTTAATTCAGAATGCATGGCATTATAGTCTTGTGTTTCTTGAGTCCATGATTCCTTCTAATCAAATATCTTTCTTCCCATACATCCATTTTTAAAAGGCACTTGTATGTTGTAAGTTTCCCCTAATGCATAAATTATTGGTAGATTCCCCCAAGCACACCATGCAGACTTAATCACTGAAAGAGGAGACAAAGAATATCAGTTTCCCTAAGAGTAATGTGAATAATTGCTGGTAGTATGAGTGATTATTTTACTTAATATATAAATTAAACTCTTATTTCAAAAATTATAGGTTTTTAGTGTTTCTGAGAAATATATTTATAACTTTAAATCTATGGTTGGCAATCACGTTTAAGACAAATCTTTGTTAGTAAAGTTCAAAAGTAAGTCAATTTAAAGGAACACACATATGTGTTTATATATGCATATATAATACACACACATAAAGGCTTACAGACCAGAGAATAGCCCGATATACATATGTGAATATCCTATGATCTGGAGCAGTTAATAGGAGATTGTGGCAGAACATTCCTAACCTGCTCATTACATAGTGTGAGTTTTCCAGCTTCTCTTCCACCTGCAGACAAGTTATTCTAAAATTCAACATCCTCTTATGCTACCATACCAACACTGGTAGTACTGTGGAAAGCAAAATAAAATGGGAGGTATTAGGAACATTTATTCTGAGAACACTCCTTCCCGTTAGATTCCATAACCCCAATCCCTAGACGACTGAACTACAGGCAGTGTCAAGGTGAGACCGCAAAGTGTGTCCTCTTCCAAACACTACAATTTAGAATATGACTTTGAAGATCTAAAATCATTGCAGAAGCACCTGAAAAGTGCTCAGTCATTCTCAGCCAGTGGCTATAGTCACTTTCCTAACTATTCCTTTCTCAAATAGTTCTCTTCCTAACAACTTTCAAACATGCATTACATAGTTACATATAATCTGAGCTGCATAACCTCAGTTGCCTTACAAAATAGTAATAATCCCAGTAGCTATGTCTGCTAAATCTTTCATAATATAGTTTTGATTGAGATTTTGATATTCAAAAAGAAGACAATTTAGCCAGGGAGGCAGGGGTAGGAGGATTGCTGTGAGTTAAAGATCACCCTGAGAGTAGAGTGAATTTCAGTCAGCCTGAGTTAGAGTGTGACCCTATCTCAAAAAAAAGACAATTTATTGCTTCTCCTCTTTGCACAGAACACCCAAACACTTGTCAGACACCACTCACAGATTGTTGTAGGATAGAAGGTCTAATCTGTGAATTTTGTTGTAGACCATTTCGTGCAGCCATTACCAAAAGAAGTTCATACAACGGAAACATGTCTGCTCCTTAAGAGTCAGCCCAGTGTGTGCTTCTAATAATGTCACATATCCCAACTCCTGTGTGTACTGTTTCGCCAACATGTAAGTGAAGACATGACACCCACATCGGGATGCTCTTCAAATTCACAATACCTGACTGATGTTTCATTATGGAAAACTTGTGTGAACACCTCCAGATGTGATTGTGTAAAGTAAAAATAATGTATCCCCGGAGTTGCCATTCTATTGGCTGAACGTGAAGGGAGTGAAGTGGCAGGGAGAAGGGGGAGTTAAGTACCACCTTCACTTTCAGAAGAGAAGTTTCCCTGCATCTGCTTTGAACATTAGTGTCCATCAGGAGACTGTGTGTGAAAAAGTGTTCTGTTTCTAAATGTTAGAAAACTATATGTGTAGGAATATTACCCTTCACAAGATTAGACCAAAACCAGAAGTTTTGGCACTGCATATCCTGCTTCTGTGGCTAATAGATAGGAAGTCTCATAACTTAAAACCTCAAGTTCTCATCACAAATAGATTATATTTCTAACTTTACTAGCTACATATGCTTCCTTCAGACTCTTTCCTCTTATTTTCTTGCTTTAGAAACTTTGGGCAAGTTGTTTTCCCCTAAAGAATTCTTCCCAGGCTCTTCACTGGGCCAGGGCTCCTTCATCATTTGGGTTTCAACCTGTCTTCTCACAGGAGGCTTCCTTAGCCATTGAACTATAAATTCACCTCTGATGTTTTTAATATTAAATCCTCTTTTCTGGGCTGGAGAGATGGCTCAGCGGTTAAGGCACTCACCTCCAGTGCCTACGGCCCCGGGGTTCAATTCCCCAGGACCCACATAAGCCAGACCTACAAGGTGTGGCCCTGGTGCACTCTCTCTCTCTCTCTCTCTCCTTGAAAATGAATAAATAAAATATTTTTAAAAAGTTAAAAAAATAAATCCTCTTTTCTTTCCTTTGTAATACTTGGACTTAAATCCCCCAAATATTTCAGTTTTTTGTTTATTTCTGACTTGTCACCACATGTAAACTTCATGAAATTAGAAGGGCAGTAACAACTGTTTTCCTACCATTTAATATAGTAGTATATCAATTAAGCTACTAAAACGTAATTAATATATTAAGAACTTAGATGGTTCTTTTTTATTGTCCATAATGAGTTACATTATTTAGTGGGCAAACAATGAGTTGTTATCCCCAGTTCCCCAATGCCCCTCTTTCCCATCCCCAATCAGCTGGATATCCTCCTCCGTCAACCCCTAGTCCCAGTTGATGGTTCTTAAAAAGAATAATTATGATAATTGGTATAAGATGTACTTGCAAACATAAAGCACTCTTTTGGGTAGTTTTTAAAATGTTATCACTTCACGTTTTGGATCAATCTTTCAGAACATTCTGTGATTAAAAGCAAGAGCTCTAATCCTGCAGACATAGATGTAAACTTGGCTTCTGTTAAAACTATGATATTTAGGACACTTTGACTTCAGAATTGCAAAAGATATTACATAAAGAAGGTTTATCACAGTGCTTGTCATAGAGCAAGCCTTGTAACTACAAGCCTAAGTGTTCTTGAATTGAAGCAACAAGAAAACTAACCTTCTCAGTGTTCTTGAGACTGGTCATTGGATAAACTTTTCCTGGAGTGACACAAACACACGTCTTCCCCCCAGATAGGGTGTAAACGATACACCAAAGGATGATTACACCTAAACCAGTTTGGTGAACCAATGAGTTGATTAGGGTTACTTACAAAGCAGGGTGAGGGGTTGCTTACAGGAGCATTAGATAACTCAAATTCAAACACAGCTGATCACCAGAAAGCCCACCTCAGCACAGGCAAAGACTCGTGGAAGCCTCTTCTCTGGAACGCACTTCAATTGGAGAGTCTGAGCCCACTGTACCACTGGCAGGCAGCTCCATCAGAGAGTCTCAGCCCCAAGCAGTTTTGCTTTCCCCTTGTATAGCTTTAGGGCAGGGTCTTGAAACCCTTTCCCAGACTTGTTGACTTCCTGAGTCTCTGGAATTTCCTTCCTGCACTGTCCTCCAAGGAAGGGAGGTTTATTTCTAGCAAACATGATTTCCTAAATCCCCTCAGCATCCTTTCTTTCTTCAATTCAGAGGAAATCTGCTATACAAGACAACTTTTGTCTCTTTTCCTATGATGTGGTACTTTGACAAAGACCAGTTACAGACAAACTAGAATGGTTTGTCACAATCTGTCGTAGTCAGCCACACGCCGCTGGGATGAATCTCCAAACCACGCACGATTATGGGGATGAAAATATTTATTGAACAGATCCAGGGGAAGAAGTTAAGGAAAGGCTGGTCCCCTTTCACAGATCCAAGCAGGGACAGAGACAGAAGCCCAGCACCAGCACCAAGCAAGCACACTGTAACACACTGTGACTCACAAAATGCAGATCTCCAGACCAGGTTTCTGGCTCTTCTTTTGCATATCTATCCTTAGTATTTTACATCCAAATAAGAAAGGGTCAGTCCCCAGGAGGCTAGGCCAAAGTGGTACTTCCTCTAGCCAGAAGCCTGGAGACAATTAATAATTTTAATAAATCCTTAATTCTTTTGGGGGACATTTATTCAAACTACCACACCCTCCTATAAACTTATTTTTATATTCACCACCCCTTATTGTTCCATAGTTACTCTTTCATTCAGAACAGATAACACATCCATAATTATCTTTCATCAGTAACAATAGTATCTTCTAGGCACAAGCCCTCATCCCATTGGCCTCCAGGTTGTAGTCATAATAATTCCATGATATGCATATAAATTCCTTAGTGAAACTGAACAAATGATTGAACTCCTAAAGCTTTCAACCTTTCTTCAAACTCGCTGCCTAACCATTCTTTGCATCTCAAATAAAAATAATGACTCAGGACTAAAAATTTTTCAGATTATATTATGGTCATTAATAAGTCCAGATTTTTAAAAGTCAGTGGTATTTGTTGTATTCAGAGTTGTGAAACTGTCAGTACTGCTTGATTTCAGATAATTGTCATAAAAAAGAAACTTTTTCATTTCCAGTCCTGGGCTGCTAGTACCCGGAAACTATTGACCTACTTCCTGAATTTATTGTTTTACCTATCCTAGGCAATTCCTGCAAATAGAATTATATAATAATGGTCTTTTGTTTTGACTGATTCTTTAATATCTTTATTATGAATCATTATATACACTGTATGAACAAATCTTGTGACTGTGTCTCCATTTTTCTCCTCTCTGTACACCTACTCACTGGGGTACTTCCTCGGTACGAATACTTGATCTGTCCATATGAAAGGGGATTATGAACTGCACCAGAGGTAGGCAGCTTTTTGTTCTTTTCTTTACCCCCTTGTGTATTGTTGCTGAGGGGGGCAATGTCTCTGGATATTCTCCCCCACCATGGCTCTTACATTCTATCAGCCCCCTCTTCCACTCAGTTCCCTGAGTCATAGTGGGTGAGTTTTGAGTCTGCTTTATTGTTGAGATCTTAAGTATCTCTGGATCTTTGCCCTGGGATGTGTTGGGTATCATTGGTGTCTGTCTCCATTGACCTTACATGGGTTATCAGACTTGCTGTGCTAATTGGGTCCATTTGTTCCCTCACTTTCTCATAGGTTTCATTTGGGCCCTGTGTGAAGGCTAGGTGTAGTTTGTCTCCTGTGAGGAAGCCAGCCATTATATAATGACTTGTTGGTAGAATTGAGTTGTTCCTGGCTTTCTCATTGCCTTCTGAAAAATACACACAGGATCTCCATCAGAGAGTAAGATCAATATAGGTTAAATGAGACAACATTGCTATTTTGGCTAGCTCCTAATGGGTATAGCCTCTCTGTTGCTTTCTGGTAGTGGGAATTTCCCCTAGGAGCCTGAGATCTTGGTCCTCATAGGATTGTACAGTGGATCCCAGTTCCAGTTAAGGGTTTCTTGTCACTAAGCGGATCTCTTAGCCAATCATTAAGCTGTTGGTTACCCTCCTCAATTTAGTGCCACTATTGCACAGATGAGCATTTCTTGACTTGCTGGTCTCTTCCATACAGCCGTGTGTTCAGCATTCTTGTGACAACTGTCTATATTGTCTATATCAGTGGTCTCTGCTTTCTCCAAATATCATTGACCAATTTCCCCTGGCAGCTCATGCAAAACCTTCCAATGCTACACATGTTCCATGTGGGAGCTGGTTACCATTCTGGATCTAGCAGGATCTCTTGGTGTTGTTTGATGACACTTTGTGATTTCTTCAGCAACAGGGTCTTATGTTAGGCCTGGGGTAGGTATTCAAGAGCTTGGACAGAAGTCTGTCACATTGTGGGGACCTCGTGGGACTCTTTGATCAACAGCTCAGTGTGGGAAGGTACCAATCACTGGGACAGGGAGATATGCAGGCCTGAGCAATTATTCTTGAGGATAGGCTTCCTCCCATTCTGTTGATGGGCTCTCATACCAGCTTCCTCAGTAGCTTACTGTATAAAAACTAGGGTTTTATGGTGTCAATTCACTATTGGTTTAGTTTACTACATGGGTTTCCCCTCCCTCCCATTCACCCCACCCATCCATTCCCCCCACCCTCTCATCACTCCTCTAAAATTCATTCCATTCCCTTTTACAAACTCTCTGTTCACTGATTGATTTTCTTAATGTTCCAGTTTAACATGGTTAGGGACCACATATGAGGGAAAATATGTGGCACTTGGTTTTCTGCTCTTCTTTGTAGTCACTAAGAATGATCTGCTCCAAGTCTGACCATTTTTCTTTAAATTTCATTATGTCATTTTTCCTTTCAGCTGCATAGACTTCCATAGTGTATATGTACTACAACTTTGATATCCACTCATCCAGTGATGGGCATTTGGGTTGATTCCAATTCTTTGCTGTTATTACTTGAGCTGCTATAAAAAAGATTGAGCAAATGTCTCTGTACTTCAGTGAGGAAATTTGGAGGTAGATGCCCAGTAGAGGAATAGCTGGGTCCCCCGGTAGCTCTATACCCATCCTGTTCAGGAGCCTCCACACTGCTTTCCATAGTGGTTGTACAAGTTTGCATTCCCACCAGCAGTGAACGAGGGTTCCTTTTCCCCCACAACCTCACCAGCATCTATTGTTAGTAGAATTTTTAATGATTGCCATTCTGACTGGAGTTAGATGGAATCTTTTTGTTGTTTTGATTTACATTTTTCTGATCATTAATGACATTGAACATCTTTTCAAATGGAAGTTGGCCATTTGTATTTCTTCTTCTATGAATTCCCTGTTGAGTTCAGTTCCCCATTTTGTGAGAGGGCTGTTTGATAGTTTTTTATCTAATTTTTTGAGTTCTCTGTATGTTCTAGATATCAGACTATCTGTGTTGTAGCTGGCAAAGACTAACTCCCAGTTTGATGGTGGTCCATTGGCGTTGAGGATGGTATGCTTGTCTGTACAGAAGCTTTTTAGCTTGATGAGATCCCAGTGGTTAAGTGATTGTTGCACCTCCTGGGCTATTGGAGGTTTGTTCAGAAAGTTTTCCCTATTCCTATCTCGTAGAGGGTTCCCCCAATTTTTTCTTCCAGGGTTTTCAGAGTTTCGGGTCTTATGTTGGGGTCTTTGATCCATTTGGAGTTGATTTTTGTGCATGGTGAGAGGAGAGGGTCTAGTTTCATTTTCTTGCAAGTGTTTATCCAATTTGTCCAGCACCATTTGTTAAAGATGCTATCTTTAC
>PVHP010044933.1:0-13903 GCA_004024765.1 Zapus hudsonius | reverse complement strand
TTTTTTTTTTTGGTTTTTCGAGGTAGGGTCTCACTCTAGTCCAGGCTGACCTGGAATTCACTATGTAGTCTCAGGCTGGCCTTGAACTCATGGCGATCCTCCTACCTCTGCCTCCTGAGTGCTGGGATTAAAGGTGTGTGCCACCATGCCCGGCTTTATTTATTCATTTTCAAGCAGAGAGATACAGAGAGAGAGAGAGAGAGAGAGAGAGAGAGAGAGAGAGAGAGAGAGAGAGAGAGAGAGAGAGGGCACCAGGGTCACCACCTTGTGGGTCTGGCGTATGTGGGTACTGGGGAATTGAACCAGGGGCCTTAGCCACTAGAGGCAAGTGCCTTAACCCCTAAGCCATCTCTCCAGCCCACATTTGTGGTAATTTCTGATAGCAACTAAGAGGAAATGAATTGTTAATAGTTTGATATGAAGTGTTCCACAAAAGGCTCTTGTATAGGTTTGCTTCTCATCTAGTGGACCAAATCATTGTTAAATGACTGGATCATGTGGGCTCTGAATTTATCAGTGATCAATCCATTGACAGATTCATATTTGGAGGCAGGGCCTGATTAAGGAAGTATGTCATTGAGCATGTGCCTTTAAGGGTTTCTCTCCCTTTTCCCCCTGTCCCTTTCTCCTCCCCAGGTGCCATAAGGGGAAAGGCTGGCTCTACTCCAGCACACTTTTTCCTCAGGCTCCAAGCAATGGACCCAGGTAACCAACCATGGAGTGAAACCTTTGAAACTGAGCCGAAACAAATCACTCCTCCTTTTAAAGTCAGTTCTCTCAGGTATTATAATAAAAGATATAGCAAGGAACCCACAAAATAATCCAAGAGGTTCGACACTAAAATTTGTACAACAAACTTTCTTTTTTCAGGATAGATGGGAAATCTATCCCTGTGAATAAACAAATTCTCTTAGAGAAAAACTTTTGAGTTTTTTTACCCTTTGGAGCCTAAAAATATCTTTACAGGAAAAGAAAGACTAGCATCACTGGGGATTTTATAATCTAGGGAATATCCCCATGATCGCCGGTTTCAACCATCCCTCACCCTCCTTCAAAGGTAAGGAAGTCATCTCCTGGGAAGCAAATCTCTCTGGAGTTCTCAATCTCTTCAGCCATAATTAATTTCTAGAGCTCATATTTCAGCCTAAGTTCCAAGTTTCAGTGAAATTTACTCAGATTGTCACATGCAGATTTGCTTTACAGTTCAGTATCAGTTTCAGCATCACTTTTCTAATTGGTGTGACAAAATACCTGATAAGAGCAACTTAATGAAAGAGGGGTTTATTATGGTTTACAATTGGAGGGTACATGGCAGGAAGGGCATGATGGAAGTAGCTTAAGGCAGCTGAACACACTAAATCTGCAGTCAAGAAGCAGGGAGAGATGACTGCTGGTGCTCTCTTCACTTTTTCAGTCCAGGACCCCTGCCCATGATATGGTGCTGCCCACATTTAGGGTAGGTCTTTACACTTTGATTAACCCAACCTAGAGACTCCCTAACAGACATGCCCAGAGCTTTGCCTCCTAAGTGATTCTAGATTTAGTCATGCTGGCAATCAGTATTAACCATATCAAGCTCTACCAGCCTTTATGCTCTTCTGGTGACCAGAGTACCCTCCAGTGCTTGCTCTGCTATTTAGTTTGCCAAGAACTGACTTAGACTACCTAACAGGTAAATGGAACACAATTTAGAACTCTCTTTATATCAATTTCCTTTTCCCAGCTGAGATGATCATTTTCTTCTTTGTTTTCACAGATAGAGCACCCTAATGATACAATTTTCCCTTCTATATCTGTTTCCTTTTGGATATTAAGTTTACAGACTTCTAAGATTGGGCCTATATGTTTTTCTTTTACTCTCTAACATGGCAAATTCACAGTATGATTTTAAACTGGATGCATATTAAGATTTCATGACTGGAGCTGGGAAGATGGCTTGCAGTTAAAGGTGCTTGCCCTTTTCCCTCCAGCATGTGGACTTTGCATATGTGTGTTTGTGTGTGCACATATGCATATAGGAGCCAGAGGTTGACATCAGTTTCTTCCTCCATTGCTCTTCATTGTATTGTTTGAGACAGGGGCTCTCACTGAACCTATAGCTCACAGACTTGGCTAGACTAGCTAGCTAAAAAGATCCAGAGAAAGCTGGGTGTGGTGGTGCATGCCTTTAATCTCAACACTTGGGAGGCAAAGGGAGGAAGATTGCTATGGGTTTGAGGCCAGCCTGAGACTACATAGCGAGTTTCAGGTCAGCCTGGGCTAGAGCAGGAACCTATTTTGAAAACCCAAACCAAACAAACAAAAGATTCAGAGATCCTCCTGTCTCCAACTTCTTAGCACAGAGATAACAGGTGTGTGTCACCACGTCTGGCTTTTATATGGGTGCTGGGGATTTGAACTCAGGTCCCCAGGCTTCTGTGGCAAACACTTTACTAACTGAGGCATCTCTCCACCCCCATAGAATAGCGCTTAACAGCTTATATATGATTAATATTCTTTGGCCAATGAAATACATTCCTTGAATTTAAAAAATAATTTAAAAAAAATAAAAATCTATAGGAAAACTGAGACCAATACAGTGTCACTTGAGTAGAAAACCACTTAAATGCTTGATAATAAGGGAAATGGGAAATCATGGAACATGTATCCAATGGAAGTTAAAGTTTTTTAAAGAATATCTACTAATGCTTAGTCACATAAAAATATAAGAAAATAATTCTGCTTCCCTTCCCCTTTATAATCCTCTGAATATGCAAATTAAAATATAGAAAGAAATATGAGAAAATTCTACAAGTTGCCTAAGGGAAGAAGGAATATGGGTAATTTTGTTTGTCCTAATACTGCTTGATAGTTTTTAAATTTTTTATTGAATTTATAAGATTTCCAGGTTGTATTAACTAAATTAAAATTATACTCTAAAAACTATTTTTAAGATTGACACCTCTTTTACAAGGTATAATAATCAACAAAAAGGTTTATTTAAAAAGAACTTACAAGGAAACTATTAAAAATCAGATTATGCAATGATCTACTCAAAAACGATTTCTTTAGCTTTCCTATCCATTCTGCTGACGCATTAACTATCTCTGTAGTTTGTTCACAGAGCTCAGGTTGTCACCATGAAATGGAATGTAAGCTGGGGATGCCAGCTGATGTGTAGGAATTAGACAGAGTTCTTCTATGACTCTAGACAGGTAGCATTGTAAAATTGGTATAGACATTATAAAGTGCCCTTAAAAAATTTAGAACAGGGGTTGGGAAGATGGCTCAGTGAATAAAGTACTAGCTGTGCAATGGTGAATACCTCCATTTATATCCTCAGAATCCATGAAAAGCCAGCTTCTGTAGTGAGTTTGTCTGGAATCCCAGTGTGCCTACAGTAAAATGGGAGGCAAAGTCTAAAGATTCCCTAGAGCACTTGGGAGGCAGAGGAAAGAGGATCACTCTGAGTTCTAGGGCAGCCTGGGGGGACTACAGAATTCCAGGTCAACCTAGACGAGAGTAAGACTCTACCAGGCCAACTAACCTGGTGACTGTGGCATTGAAAAAGAGACCCTGCCTCAAACAAGGTGAAAAATGAAGAAACACACAAGGTTGTCCTTTGACCTCCACAGGTGCATCATGGCACACATGTGCACACACAATTTAAAAAAATTAAAACAAGATTGTCATGGTGGCTTGTACCTATAATCTCAGCATTTGAAGACACAGGATTACCTTGAGTTCAAAGCCAGCCTAGGCTACATAGTAGGTTCTAGGCCAAGGTGGGTTCTAGAATGAGACCCTGTATCAAAAAAATATACACTCAAAACTAATTACAGGGAGGACAGGGGAAGGCTTAAGAAGAGGGGATAGTAAATACTAAGGTAAAAGGTCTAAGTGGGGTCAGAGGAGTGGGATGGAGTAGAGGAGGGGTTGGAGAGAGGGTTAATTAAAACTAAAGACGATTAAGTCAAAATGAAGCACACACTTCTTTGTAAGCTATCTAATTAAAGTGTGTGTGTGTGTGTGTGTGTGTGTGTGTGTGTGTGTGTGTGTGTATTTTAAAAGGAGAGAGTTTGGGTAGAAGTACCCTGTGGGGTTAAATAATGTTGTGCCCCCATAAAATATGGCTTGTTACAGGATAATCCCAGTGCCAGGGGTGGGGTTACCTCTCAATAAGTTGTTGATCAGGAAGACACTTAAGACCCCCCCCCCAAAACAATACAAGCTATTGCTAAGTCTTTTAGTTGCCCACTAGAAATAGGTGGTCAAGACCTTATTGCTCAAGACACCACATGCTTCAGTTGCAGGACACAGAAATTAAGCTAGAATTAAGCTTTCAGAAGCTGCCTCTCTGCTGCATAGTGCTATACAGCCTGCTGGTGGAGAAAAGACATCAACAGTTTTAACTAGTAGTGGATTCTACAAGCTACACAACTGGCCACTCAGGCACCATATGCCCACTAGTGCATCTTAGTTATGGGAGTAACCATCTGCTCTGACTGAATTTGCTCCACAGGAGGAAATTCATGCTTTTTGAAAACTAGTCAAAAGCCTATGGCTAGGCCCTAAGTCCAGGGAGGAATCTACTATGGTTGTTTGATTAAATGGATATAATATGCCCACCAAATTGTACCCTAAATATTTATGTTTATGCACACATGTGCACACACATATATATTATTGCTGCTCTCACTTTTGGTTAGAGAAGCTTCCCTTTTCAGATGGTGGAGATTATTGGGGAGACTCAAAACTCATTGATGTGCTGAGAAATGACAGTTGAGTATTTAGCACTAAATGAGACATCTTTAGAACATCCTTCAAGGCTTATCGAACACCATGAAGTAGGGGGAGAATGTAAGAGCAAAAAGCTAGGGAAGAATGCTTTGGAAGGCTATCTTTTGCATATGAAGTGACAGCTGTATTCCTAATTTCCCAGCAGCTATCATTATCTGCAAAAGACCCACATACTCTTGGGCCCATCAAAATGTTGTAATGATGATGATAGAGAAGTATAGAAAACATAAGACATAAAAAGAAAAGAGGGGCTAGTTGGAAATGCTATGGTACAGTGGGTAAAAAAGAAAGTAATAAGAGGGGATTATGATCAAAATACATTTTGTGTATGCATGAAAATTGTCCCCAAAAGTTTAAAAACAATATCAGACAGTCATATGATCTGCATTTAAGAAAATGAAATCTGAAGGCTGGGGAAATGGCTCAGTGTTTACAAAGCCTCCTGGCCCTGGTTCAAACTCCCCAGCATCCATGTAAAAGTCCAAATGAAAAAGTGGCACAAGCATCTGGCCTTTGTTTGCAGCAGCAAGAGACCCTAACATGCCCTATATACTCACATGTGTGCGTGAAAATTAAAAAAGAAAACGAAATCTGGGGACTGGGAAGGTGGCTCAGGGGATAAAGCACTTGGCACACAATTGTGAGGACCAGATTTAAGATCCCAGCACCCATGTAAATGCAAGGTGGATGTGGTAGCTTACCTGTTATCCCATCCAAAGGCAGAGACAGGAAAGTTGGGTAGATAGACTAGCTAAATCTGTGAGCTCTGGGCTCAAGTGAGAGACCCTGACTCAGCAAACAAAGAGGAAGGTAATGGAGGAAGACATCTGACCATCTCTGATCTCCACATGCACATACGTGTCCCCACATGCATACATACGCATGTTCATAAATACTTCAAACACAATATATGTAAAAATTCATTTAAAATTAAAAAAATTAAGTTCTGATATTTGTGACAATATAGATGAATCTGGAGATTATTTTAAGTAAAATGAATTAGACTAACAGAAAAATACTACATGATTCCACTTCTATGTAGAACCTAAAAGAGCTAAATAAAGAATAGAATGACATTTACCAGAGGGCAACTGGTGGAGGAAATGAGATGTTTGTCAAAGGCTACAAATTTCAGTTATAAAATTAATTAAGTTCTGGTTACCACAGTTAATAATTATATATTGTATACTTGAAATTTGCTTCAAGAGTAGATCTTAACTGTTCATTTTTTTAAAAAAATGTATTTGTTTATTTATTTATTTGTACGCAGAGGATGGGGATAGAAAGAGTAGGTCCACTAGGGCCTATTGCTACTGCAAACAAACTCCAGACACATGTGCCACTTTGTGCATCTGGGTTTACACGGGTACTAGGGAAATGAACCAGGGCTTTCAGGTTTTTCAAGCAAGCATCTTTAATGACTGAGTCATCTCTCCAGCCCATTTTTCTTTCTTTTAAAAATACTTTTATTTATTTGCAAGCAGAAAGAGAGAGGGAGTTGACTGTTCTTAACATACAAACACCCAAGGTAACAATGTGAAGTAATGGCTATATGGTAATCAATTATTTCTATATCAAAACATCACATTATACACCTCAAATACATATACTTTTTAATGTCAATTATGCCCCAGTTACATTGAAAAAAAACCAATTTCATTTGACTATACTGTGTAAGTAAATTTGCAAAAGTAATAGACACAAGGCACTGTATAAGCTGCCAGGGGAAGCTGGTCAACAATAGTTGGAGTAAACAGAGACCACTGATAGGAAGCGTAGTCTGCCGCCATGGGTAGGCTGAATACACTTCCTACTGGGAGAGAACAGCAAACCAAGACACTAACACTTGTGCAATGCAGGCGTCAAGACCTGGGGGAGGTAATCAACAGCTTTTAATTTGGCCAAGTAATCCACTCAGTGATGGGGAGCCCTTAACTAGAATTGGGACTCAGGGAAAAATGCATTGGGAACCAAAATCTTGGGCCCTCAAAGAGAAATTCACTTTATAATAGAATTACAAAGAGGCTACTAACAATAGTATCTACCCAATTCAGAAATGGGCATCTCAGTTAACCTATACTGATCTCACTCTCCAATGGAGATTCTGTTTATATTTTTCAGAAGGCAGCGAGAGAGCTGTGGTCTTTCCAACCCTACCAATGAGCCACAGGCTGACAGCTGACATCCCAGCTAGAGATGAGCCACCCCAGACCTACAGTGGAGGCTCCACATGAAACCCTGCAGAGAGTGGTGGGATAAGCAAGAGACCTATAACCACAGCCAATCAGTCAACCAGGATAAGCCAGCGAGACAGATACCAATGACTTTCAACACAACCTAAAGCAGAAGTACAGAGGCCCCTAAAACCTCAACAATAAAGCAGCCTTAATACTCACCCACCATGACTCAGGGAGCTGAGTGGAAGAGGGGGTGGAAAGATTGTAATAAACACGGTGGAGGAGAATATCCAGAGACATGGCCCCCCTCAGTAACAACATACATGGTGGGGTGGAACCAGGTTGACTCCTAGGCTATCCATAACCCCCTACCCCAGGGACTGATCCAGTTTGTTTACGGAGGAGGATATCCAGCTGATTGGGGACAGGGCAGAGGGAAATCAGGTAATTGGGGATACCAACACATTATTTGCTTATTCAGTGTATCTAATTATGGATAATGAAGATATAATTTTAAAAAAAGTAATAGACACAAATTAAAGAATTTAGGGTTGTTTATATTTAGGAAATGGAAGCAAAAGGTAATTACTGATTAAATATGTCATAATAAATGTTTTAATAAATAAATTATGAGACAGTGTTCTTCAAACAATTAAGGAATGAAAATAAAACATCTGTGAACTGGAATCTGAAGTAAAGATAATTACGTATAAAATATGATTGCATCATAAAAACCCAAACTGATAACTGAAAGAAATATATAATCACCTTTTTGTAGGTCTTAAAACACTTAATAGAATGATTACCAACTGATAAGCACAGATACACTCTGTGGTAGAGTGAGGTACCCTCATAAACTTATGTGTTTTGAATGCTTGATCCCCAGCTGATGGCAATTTTGAAATCAGAACCTTGTTGGAAGTATGTTGTTGGGGGCAGGCTTATGGGTGTTATAGCCAGCTTCCCCTTGCCAGTGTCTGGCACACTCTCCTGCTGCTGGTGTCTACTTGATATTGGTCAGGAGGTGATGTCCAGCCTCTGCTCATGCCATCATTTTCCTTACCATCATGGAGTTTTTCCTCATGCTGATAAGCCAAAATAAACCCTTTCCTCTCATCAGCTTCTTCTGGTCGGTTCTTTCTACCAGCAACAAGAAAGATAACAGCCACAGTAAGCTGGTATGGAGGAGTGAAGCCATTACTGCATGAAACCTGACAATGTAGCTTTTGGCCTTGTGGAACTGATTTGCAAAAGGAATGTGGAAGGATTTGAAAACTTGGCCTATGAGACTCCTTGCAGTGGTATAAGTACAGCTTCATGGACCATTCTGGTCAGAGTTAAAAGACCTGAATGCAGTAAGAACTATGGACTATGAGATTTGGCTTGAGGGTGAGAAAGGACTTTGTTGGGACTGGTCTAGAAGAAATTTGCATGACAGGCTTGCTGTGTTCTGCCTGCTTGTGTCTTGAGAAACTTGTACAGGGTTGCTTAGTGTAGAAATGAACTGGTGTGAGCAGATAGATATGATACAGAAAGAGATGAAACCTTTGGGCAGAAACTGCTGTCCATTTAGCTGCAATTGTTTGAGAGATTACAATTACTGAGACTGTAATCTGCACTGGAACAATAGGAAGAATGGACTCTTTTGTAAGGAGCCTGAATACTGAAGGAGTATTCTGCTCATCAAAACTGGCTGGATTAGCCACCGGTTCCTTCCCTCACTGAGCTGTTGACCAAAGTGACCCATGAGGTTCCAAAAACAAGACAGAATTCTGTCAAAGCTCTTGAGTGCCCTCCCCAGGCCTGAGGCCAAACCCTGTTGCTGAAGAAACCACAGAATGCCACCGATTAGCATCGAGAGACCCTTCAAGGTCCAGAATGGTAACCAGCCCCCAGATGCCAGTTAGTGCAGTGCTGGAAGGCACTGCACAAGCTGCCATGGGAAGCTGATCAACAACAGCTGGAGTAAACAGAGACCACTGGCATGAAACACAGTCTGCGGCCATGAGTAGGCTGACCACACCTCCTACTGGGAGAGAACAGCGAACCAAGAAAGGAGCACTCGTGCAATGGAGAAACCTGGGCCTGGGGGAGACAATCAACAGCTTTTAGATTCAGCCAAATATTCCACTTAGTGAGGGGAAGCCCTTGACTGGAACTGGGGATTCAGGGCAATAGGCACCGGATCCCGTACTCTTGGGCTCACAAGAAAAGATGCAATATGGGAGCGATTGACAGGGAGGCTACTAAAAATAGAATCTAGGTAATCCAGGATTGTGTCTATTTATTAACCTGTACTGATCTCACTCTCCGATGGAGACTGTGTTTGTATTTTTCAGAATAAAGCGAGAGAGCTGTGGCCCATCTAATCCTACCATCTGATGGTAGGCAGATAGCTGAGATCCTGGCAAGAGATGAGCCACCATAGTCATATTGTGGAGGATCCATATGGAACCCCGCAGAGAATGACGGGATGAACAAGGGACCCACAGCCACAGCCATTCAATCAACACAGGATAAGCCAGGGTGACAGTAACCAACAATTTCAACACAAAGACCCCTATGCTCACAGCATTAAAGCAGCCTTAATACTCACCCACCACGACTCGGGGAACTAAGTGGAAGAGGGGGCGGAAAGATTGTGAAAGCCGTGGTGGGGGAGACTATCCAGAAGCATGGCACCCTTCAGTAACAACACACTTAGGCCAGGAGGACCGGGCTGAGTACCAGGCTATCCATGGTCCCCTGCCATAAGGACTGATCCAGACGGCCCACGGAGGAGGATATCCAGCTGATTGGGGATTGGGAAGAGGGGCATTGGGGAACTGGGGATAACAACTCATTGTTTGCCCACTAAATAATGTAATTCATTATGGACAATAAAAAAATAAAAAATAAATAAAAAAAGAATGAAGATTAATTAAAATGACTCATTTTACTGCTTCATAAAAGATGTTTTTAGGTGAAATTGGTTTCATTATTTTTTTTTTAAACTGCAAATACCTAACAATGTCCACTAGTACAGTTTGGTGCCATTGCCTTGATTCATATAAAAGCTCTAGCATTCAAAGTACACAACTATAATTCAGCACTTATGAATTAAAGGTTCAAAGCCAGCCTGTACTATATATAGCTAGTCTGTGTCAAAAAAAATTAACTACAAAAGTAAATAAAAAATGCCAGCAGTTTTACACAACATTTTTGGCATCATTTCCACAAATGTGAAGAAAAAAGCAAATCAGAACTAAGTATTATAAAATTTTTTAACTCTCATGCCCTTCGAAAAAGAGTGGATCTAGAACATTTTAAGAATCATTATTCTGGGGCTGGAGAGATGGCTCAGCGGTTGGGGTACTTGCCTCCAGTGCCTAAGGCCCTGGGTTCAATTCCCCAGGGCCCACATAAGCCAGACCCACAAGCTGATGGCCCTGGTGTGCTCTCTCTCTCTCTCTCTCTCTCTCTCTCTCTCTCTCTCTTTCTTTTTATCTCTCTGCTTGAAAATGAATAAATAAAATATTTTTTAAAAAAGAATCACTATTCTAAATAACTTTCTTTTTATATGAACAAGTGAATTAAGAATGACCATATTTCTTTTCCTTTCTGTTCAATACAGGTCTCGCTGTATTGCCCAGCCTGGACTAGAACACACAGAATTCAAGGGATACTCTTACCCTCTAAGCCTACCCTGCCCTAAGAGATTTTTCTTATAGAATATTTTATGATTTATAAAGCTTACTTACATCCATAACTTATATTACAGATGGTAAAAAAACTTTGCTACTTATTTTTATGTTACATATTACTAATAATACATATTGCTAACATTCATTACTAATAATGATATTTAAACAAGTTTTACATTGATATTTGTATTAGTCAGGGTTCTCTAGAGTAACAGAATCAGCAGAATGAACTGCAGTAAACAAAAAGGGGGTTTATTGGATTAGTTTACAGCAACCCCACAATAGCAGGCTGTAAACCGAAAGAAGAGTCAAGGAACAGGTCACTGTTCAGTCCACAAGGCTGGATGCCTCAGCAGTCCCAATCCAGCACTGAAGGCCTAAAGGCTTCCTGGGGAGCTGCTGATCTTCAGTCCAGGCTTCTGAGGAAGCTCCATTTCAATGCTGGGCAGGCAGGGAGGTGGGCAAGGAGGGGGACAAGGAGTGGGCAGGGGAGAGAATATGAGATTTTCTCCCCCTTTATATAGCCTTATGCAACCCTAGCCCATACTTAATGGCTTCCTGAGTCTCTGGAATTTCCTTCCTGCTTTGCCAGCACAGGAAAGGATGCTTACTTCTAGTTTCTCTGAACTTCCTTACAGCCTACCCCCTACTGAGAGGCTGCCTTCCTGTAAACATCCTCAGAGACCCACACAAGATAATGAAAAAGATCAAGTTGACAACAAAACCTAACCAACACAATATTCTATACAAGATTTAATTAATCCTAAGATTCTAAATATTGGGCTATTTAACAGTAGGAGGTTAAATCAATAGTTTTGTAACTGTAATGAAAGTATTCAACTTAAATCAAAGCATGTCATGTTTGAATGCTATTATTAATAAATTAAGCAACCAATAATTAAGATGATTAGTAAATGTCTAACAGTTTTTATGATATATTTATCATGTAATAGAGAAGATAGTTTGGTTTCAAAAGTAAGAATTTCAGAAAATAGAAAGTATAATTCAGGTTCAAGTTTTAAGTCATGAATTCATAAATATGGTAGAAGCAAATTTGGGACTTAAAGGACAGGTAATTACAGAAGTAAGACATTTAAAAATCAGAGAGCCAACAGGATTCAAGCTAGTGGAGGAAGTAGGAGGGAAGTGAACCAAAAAATTTAATAGACAAGACCATGTTAGAGAGCAGTAAGAGATTAGTCTAAGAAGAATGAGAGCAGAGGTTTTGAAGGGCAACCAAAATCAGGCCTTGTACATTTTTCAGGAATGAAAGAACACTGAAAGGCTATGCTTTAGGAAGATTAATCAAGGAACGAGGTTGTAAGAGGAATAGACTTGAAAAAAATATCACTCAGGAGGTAGATACTTTATGTATTGGGAGCATGGATATTAAGAGTGAATTGGGGGCAATGGAAAGAAATCCAGCAGGTAACGGTCAGTGAATTTAGTATTAGTAGGTTAAAGAAAGTAAGTCAAGAATAAACCAAACATACTTAGAGGTGAAAACAAAAATTATCAACAGTATATCTTATTGTTGGGTATTTGGATTAGGAGGCTGGGAGGTCTCTGATTCTTAGCAGTTTGTAAAACCAAGAACTGAAACTGCAGGACTATGATACTTATTCAGAAGAATAGGCTCTGAGTAACATTTCTGGCCCTGGCTGGAGACAGGACATTCTGAACTGCCGGGGAGGTCATCAACTGAAAACTGCCAGCTGAAGCTCACAGGCTAAATATAGCTCAGGATCACTTAGAATCATGGTCCAACACAAAATCATAAATTGTAAACTTTCTTAAAATACTATGAGGGTTTTTTTTTATTCTACAATTTGGATTGCAAGAACTTTGTAGATGACAAACTTGTGTTACAAGCCTGAAACATTTTAAGGTAACTGTCTAGTAGCTGGAGGCTCTCTGATTAAAAAAACAAACAAACAAACAAAAAAACCAAAAAAACACACAATACACCATTGTCTCTTCCCCTAAGAGTCTATCCAAATGTGTCTGTCAATCACCTAGACAGGGAAAACCCCCTTAGGAAATGCTGTCTGTTCTAGAAACTATAGCAATCATAAGTCTTGCCTAAAATGTAGATAAACATCATCATCCCTTGGCCACTGTTACCTCCCACCCCATGAGCGCGTCCCAGTTTATTCTGTAATGAAATCTGCCTGTCCTCTACATTAGCCTCTGTGCTTCTTGACTGAATTCTTTTGAAGAAGGTTATGCATAGATGGAGAAGGGAATCCACAGCAATATCGTGGTGACAGTATGTAAGTAGCAAAATAGACACAACACAGTAACTGCTAAAAACTTTAAGAAAGCATCTGTTTTACAGGTAAGGAAGCTGAAGTTCAGAGTGATTTCAGTAACCTGCTAATAAGGCATTGGCAGCTTGACACATCCACTAACAGAAGTAGAGGGAAAGGGCTGCAGAACAGGGGCTAAGGGCCTTGAGTCATCTTCCTTGGCTTTGCCATTTATAAGCTGTGAGGTCTCTGACACATTGCTGAACGTTCCTGTACTTCTGCTTTCTCATCTATGAGGCACATGATAAATCAACTTATATAATTGTAATGAGGACTGAGATAATACCAATAGAACACTGTTAATAAGGCCTACAAAATAGTACACCCAACAGATATTTGTCATTATCATATCAGCACAATATGCTGACATCTTTATTCATAGGGAAGCCCCAGTTTGAGATGCAAAAATACAAAATTTCAAACAAGCTATACTGGAGATGGCATTTTAAAAAAATGTTTTTTCTTGTTTGTTTGTTTGATTGTTTTGAGGTAGGGTCTTGCTCTAACCCAGGCTAGTTTGGAAATCACTATGTAGTCTCAGGCTGGCCTTGAACTCATTAAGATCCTCCTACCTCTGACTCCCAAGTTCTGGGATCAAAATCATGGGCCACCACGCCCAATGGCTTTTTTTTTTTTTTAAAGACAGTATTTCATGCATCCCAGCCTGGCCTCAAATTCTCTATGTAGCTGAGGATGACCCTGAATTTCTGATCCTCCTTCCTCTATTATCTTAGTGCTAAGATTCAGGTATTTGCCACTGTCATGGTTTGATACAGGTGTCCCCCACAAACAAATGAATGTGTTCTGATAGATCGATACTCAGCTGATGGCAATTCGGGAATTAGAACCTCAGTAGAGCTGTGTTGTTGGGGCGGGCTTATGGGGGTTATAAGCCAGCTTCCCCTTGCCAGTATTTGGCACACCTTCCTGCCGCTGTTTGCAGTGCTGTGGCAGA
>PVHP010044932.1:0-13895 GCA_004024765.1 Zapus hudsonius | reverse complement strand
AGAGAGAGAGAGAGAGAGAGAGAGAGTAAATCTGAGTTTCCATAGGTTAAGAAACATTCTTTCTTAGTAGAACATTTAGAGAAACAGGTGAGGTTTCCAATAGCAAACCAGGGCATATTTATATGCACATGTATTAAGAAGGCTATCAACTTTATTTTTTCAATTATCATGATATGCTACAGTGATCTTAGCATTTATTATTTACATTTTTAGAAAAACCTACAGTATCCTTTAGTTTCTTGTTCTTCTATGTGAATATGAATATCACATATACATCCTGGAATTAGAAAAGAGTGTGCAAGGCTCAAAGTAAGTTTGGGTTTCAAGTTACTTCCCAAGCAAAAGAAGCATAAAACATGTTGTTACTTTTACTGTTTGTTTCCACTCAATATTTTAAAACATAAATATGTTTTACTTTAATGAATTAAATATTAATCACTGATATATTCTTTTTTAACATTTTATTTATTTATTTATTTGAGAGAGAGAGAGAGAGAAAGAGAGAGGGAAGAGAGAATGGGCACACCAGGGCTTCCATCCACTGCAAATGAACTCCAGATGCATGCGCCCTCTTGTGCATATGGCTTTTATGTGGGCACTAGAGACTCGAACTCAGGTCCTTCTGCACTGCAGGCAAACGCCTTAACCACTAAGCCATCTCTTCAGCCCAATCACTGATATATTCTTAATACTTTTAATTGAAATTTGTCAATATGTTAGGTACACTTGCTTTCAGAGTTCTCCCTCAATACCTATATGAAAAAGAACATTGTCCAGTTAATGCAGTTAATATAGTGAAGCCTCAGAACAGTTTCTAAACTCGAATAAAGATAGGCATTTAAATCATGTGATATTTACCAGCCAAATGTAGCCTTTTCAGCTATCTCTGTGCCTGAATTGTGTATTATATTTTCAGGTAAAGACTTTTGCTCATTCTACTGAATCTTGTTAACATTTATTGTAAAGGACAAACAATTCACCAATCCTGATAAAATATATTGTAGCTTCCTGAATCCTTTGCATTTAGAGTAATTGCCAACTTGTTTTGTTATCCATTACCACTTACAAATTGCATTATGCAATATAATGCAATTTTGAGTTCTTAATTAGCTGGATGTTTTATTCAAATATACAGCAGTGGAGGGATTTTTCACCTGTGGAGGAAACAAATTTCGCTTGACTAAAAAGAGATGCCCCAGTATATATGTTGTTATGGATGGATTCTTCAGTGTTTAATTAAGTAACGATATTTCAGAATGGATTTCTCATTGAATACAGTGTTCTGTAATCTTCTCACTCTATTTCTGCCTCTGAATTGCTTTATACAAGAGAAGAGGATTGAAAAAAAAGAATGGGATGTGAAAGGGCTCTTTTTGAAGGTTGCACTATTTACCATGGTAATGAAGAAATAAGCCTATATGCACATATCTATTTAAATACTACACATGCATCTCTGTAGGCATGCTGTGATCAAACAACACAGGTGGAAATAAACAAAAGGCAGCTCCATGAAATAACAAAAATGATAAAAGCAAATATATTGCATGTATACTGTAGATAATATAGGCGGTGTGACACATTATTGGTAAATAAGATTTGGGCATTTAAACATCAACCAATTATTGTAAATGTTTAACTGTAGGAGTTCAGGCAGACAGCCAAACCCTGGTTTCAAAGCTATTGCTAGTTTGTTCTTAAAGAATTTCTAATTTTTAAATAAAGACATTTGGAGATACTGCCTATACCCTTTGGTGGCTAGATCTACCATAATTTGAATTTGTGAACTGAGAAGAATATGGGTCTTGAAGAAATGAGTCTAATGGTCGTAACTAAATTGTGGCACAAAATGGGCTACCAGGAGCCATAGGGAAAAACTTCCCAATCATAACAGAGGCGTATTTCTTAAACCCATTTCCCCCACAGAAAGAAAGTAAAGATGATCTGTTTTTCTTAGCCAAGCACCTACAAAAAGAGAAGTTGGGGGAAGGGAGAAAAAATATTTACTGTTTTCTTATTTTGAAAGCCAGGCATTGAAAGGTCTACATAACAGAAAGACTCATTTGCCCCTATCCTAGGTGTATTTGCTTTTTGAAGCTGGTTAACTAAATAACCAATCTGCAGGAACCTAGTTTGAACATTAGCTCTTCATCAGACATTCCTATCCTCCAATAAATGGGTCAAGGGGGCTTAGACTCTCCATGGGACTGTAGCCTTCAGCTATTTGACACCCAGCTGCTAAAGCCTTTTTTGTACATAGACTGAGGGGTTGAGAAGTGAGGTTCTTAATCCATTTACTCTTTTCCACAAGCTCAAAGCATCACAGTCCCTCGGCATAGCCCCAAAGCTCCAAGTCTTGTATCCTCCCCCCTCCCTCGCTCCTTAACATCAACCACCCAGCCAGCTTTTGGCTCCCCCAAACCAAAGTCCCCTCCAGGTCACCACCAAAGCCAGGGAAAGTAGAATGCACACAATGCCTCCCTTATAGGGGTTGAGCTGGCAACTGGGCATGCTCAGTAGGCAAAGCAGATCCCCCCCACACACACCCTTTTTGGTAGCTAATGAAGCATCTCTTCCAAGTCCCACGCCTCTTTTCTGTACCCCTAACTCCTTCCTTATTCCCAGCTCCTTTATCACTCTACTTAACCTCCTTAGAGCCAAAGACCTGCAGAGTTCCAAAATGTAGAGAATTAACCTATCTCTTCCCAATCCCGCTAAATAATTTCACTTTGAACTAAAGCCTCATGCTTTGTCTTAAAGCCCCAGACCCTTCACATACAGGTAGGGGGAGTGTGAATACCATTGGATTACAGGAACCTGGTCCCCAAAGGGCTCCATCTAGGATCCTCTGCTACTAAGAAGTATTCTCAGAGCCCACTGTCTGCCCAATAACAATTGACCAAAGGTACCTTGCCTGTGATAGAAATCCCAAGTGCGACTGTAGCATTTCCGTATCATTGATGTTGACTCCGTCCTGGAATTAGTCAATTCTCCGTTGTCTTTGAACACCCTATGTCTCTTGACACCAACCACAGGCTGTCCAAGCTTTCTTTGGATTTTCCTGGATTGTTGGATATGTTCGCAAAGGAACAACGTGTGTGTGTGTGTGTGTGTGTGTGTGTGTGTGTGTGTGTGTGTGTGTGTGATCATTCTTAGGGTGCAGGAGGAGGCGGAAAACTCGTGCGTATGTAGTAGGGTTATGGAGGTTAGAGCAACCGCCTTAGAGAACTGTGGTATTTATGCCTGAGGATTAGGGTCGCTCCTCTTTTGGGGGTGTTTTAAGCAAAAGACTAGGTGGATGCCAGGAGGAAATCTTGTCTTTCCCAGTGTGTGGGTAAAAAGAGAATCAAGTGGGGGCACGGAGGGAGGCCATCAGAGGACTAAGGAATGGGCGGGGATCAAAGTGGTTGAGGAAACATGCTTGTGTGCCAGAGGGCGGGGGCGGGGGCGGGGATTCGGCTCATGTATGTAAAGGTGCAGCCCGTGTGCGAGGTCTGGGTGCGCGTGCGGTGTCTGGCCGGGTGCGCGCGCGCGCCACTGCCCTCCGCCTGCCTGGGCTGCTCTGTAGCTTTGACAGGCAAGCGGGCGCCCTGAAGCTCCATCGTGGATCGCGGAGAGACCATAACGGAAACTGCATCGCGGGTCGCGGAGCACTGGGTCCTGCACAATCCTTGAGGCTCCCGTGGGTGGATTTCCAGCGAGTGCTGGGTGAGCTGCGCGGAAAGCGCTTCTTCTCCTCTTCTTCTCCTGTTCCCCTCTTCCAAGCTGGGCTTGGCACAGAATGTGTGCACGCGCGGAAGGGAGGCAGTTAGCTTATTATTTTCATTTTGAGTCGTGTTGGGTTGGGGCCCATTAAGTCTACTAAGTGGACGTGTTGCCTAGCCGCCCCCACCCCCACCCCCACACATACCTCCCACTTGCCTGCCCATGGAGCGGCAGCCTGTCCCTTAGGAAGGAAAGAACCCAGCTGTTCTTATCACCCCTACCCCTCCTCCCCCGGGCGGTTCAGGGGGCGGGGAAAGAGTCCAGCTCTTAGGCAGCATGTGCTGACCTGGCCTTGGCTTTGTTTTCTGCGCCCTACTAATGATCAGTCTGCATGGACTTGGATGTGGGGTTCCAGGAGGTGGCCCCGGAGCTGGTCCGAGATTGCTGGCGCTCTCCAAGATGGGCAATACCAGAGGAGCAGCTGGTGGGTAACTCGGACCGCCAAGCAGAGCCAGGCTAGCAGAAAGCAGCGGGGACTTTGCAAGGTATTTAAGTATTGAGGCAACTTCTGGCTTGGCGAGCAGCATTTTATGTAGCTAGCCTGGGGATGGGGTTGGGGGGAGACAAAGCCTGGGCCACAGCTCCAGGCCATGGAACTACCGGGGTCACTCAGACTGTGGTAAACGGGTCATTGGCGCCTCCGTGCCCTAGCCCTCAAGGAGGCCTGAACTAGCGATCTTGTCCTTTGCCTCATCCACCTCACGCCGCGGTTGAGAGAGGCCCTAGCAAATTCCACCAGCTACCCTTTGTGGGACGGGAGCGCGCGGAGAGATGTGTGGGCAGCGGGTCTGAAGGCCCCCGCGATATCATGCACAGTACCCCGCCTCCGTCACACTGCCCGCCTGCCTGCTGCTAGGGCCTGGGACCCAGGATGGGGCTGCGCTCTGGCCCAGGGCACCCACCAGGATGCGGCAAAACATTGCGGTACGCACCAGCAACGCCAGTGGCCCCAGGAACCTTGTCGCCTCAGGCTCCAGGGGCATTGGCTAGGTCTCTCCTTGGACCACCTCCCCCCAACCTCGGCCCTGGCTGGAGGAGGCAGCTGAGGTTTCCCCTGTCCACTTATGGGACGCTACCTTGACCTATGGACCCATTGGCGATGGCTTATACTCTGCAGGCTGGCTCTCTTTGCCTGGGCACGAAGTGGCAGGAAAGGCATGCTGGTGGATGCTGAATTTATGGTAGGGCTAACTAGATTTGTGCAGTCAAGCCTTGGGAGCTGAGCGTGCACCAAAACACAGGAGACATCCATCGCTCTCATCAGGCCAAGGGGTGGTTATTGGTACCCAACTCATACTTTGTGCGGTTCTCTCCCCCCTTTTGCTTTTTATCTCTTCTAATTTTTTTCATGATTTCTACTGTTTGTATTCATGGTACCTTATTAATGTGGGGTTTCTTTAGCTTACAGTGCTCGTTTTTTAAACTTTTTTTTCAGCTTTCTTTTTTTTTTCTTTTTCTTTTCTGTTCTCTTTCCATTTTCCCATTCTTCACCTCTCTCTTTGGCAACTGACTGTCCATCTCTAGCTGCTTTCTGCTTCCTGGGTTTCAGAAGCTCTGCGATTGGGAAGTTCCCAGTTCCTCCTTGCTCCCCCACCAACCCAGCACCTTGCCACTTAAAGTACAAATTACTACCAGGAGGACAGCACTGCATGTATGCTCAGAATCGGTTACAGCTTCTGGTTTTTAAGTGCTGAACTCAGGTTATTAGGATTTTTTTATTGTTGCTTTTCATTTTGTGTTTGGATTTTAGTTTGATTGCTTTTTTGTTTCTTTGTTTTTTTGGTGGGGGTGGTTAGGAACAAGACATGACTCAAGGGAGCCAAAATAGCTGTTGGAAGTGACATCAACACAAAGCAAAAGATCAAGTGAAATTTTGATTTTACAATTAAAGTTCATTTGGCTGATGTCATCCTTAAGAATAATGACTTCTTTTTGCTATGTCAGTCATGCTATTGGAGTGAATAGGGGAACTGCGTGTCTGTGTGGCAAGCAAACAGCATCTCAGCAGTGCTGGCTATATTCTGAACTGAAGTACCTAAAATGCAAATCTTCCTGGATCTTGCTTAATGGGCTGTCTACCTTGAGATATATTTGGTTTTACCACTAGCTGATTCCTCTTGAACAAAATTAACAAAGGAGTTTCTGTGTGACTTTTTTCTTTGCATCATTATCTCATTGTGGTTTTCTGGGTATTTCATTTATTTAATATTTTGTGGTAACCATATTGAAATTAATGCCAGCTTCTTGTCATTCACCATGGAGAAGATCCACATGCCTAAAATTGCATCATTAGAATGAAAAGTTTATGTGTCAACAGCTTTTTTTTCCTGTGAAGAAGAAGCTGTGTGTGTGTGTGTGTGTGTGTGTGTGCGCGCGTGTGAGCGCACACAGTATTTTAAGGATAGAGCTATATGAGGTTAATTTGCCAAGCATTAAACTCTTACAAGATATAATTCTACATTTGTTTACATACAGAGACAATGGGGTGTGAATTTAAGGGGGGTATTTGAGAACTTGTGGTTTTAGGAAGAAAATATCTTGAACTGAATATATGTTACTATGGATAAAGATATGCTAAAAGATTGTGCTGAGAGAACTCCTCTTCCTCAGCAGTGGCTGGCTGTGGTCAAAGTTCAAGTGATAAGCATTACAGGTAAGGGTCAGTAGGAACTAGGTTCAAAGTGACAAATGAAGAATAGGAGAGGGACAGACAAGCAAGAGATCCCAGTTCTGGTGGGTGGAAACACTGCCTGGAATTCAGCTGAGCTGTGTATGATCAATCTGGTCCCTTTCCTGCCTTCAGAGCCCCAAAGACAAAAAGCATTTTACCCCCATTTTGGGAAACGACTGACAGGAAACTAGAGGTTAGTTTTCACCTGAAAGGAAAATTTGGCCACCTCCTACTCAGGTGTTTTAGAAGATCCCCACAGAATCACTTGAGCCTTTGAAGGCAGCAGTTTACAGGGGTGAACTGATGACAGTGTGCTTACCTATGGGCCAAAGCTCAGGAAAATTTCTTTTTATGACACCTCTATGTTTAAAGAAACACAGTCCTACCATTGCAGCCCTTAATGAAATAAAGGATTTAATCTGTTCTCTACTAGCTTCTTCATCTAGTAGTAACCTTGCAAATAGATGGCCATTAGTTGCAAAATCTTTGTGGTGTAAAGGACAGAGAACATTCCATACATTGGTGCTGTCATTTGAGTTGCAGATTGCAATCTTAAAGCTTCTGTTCAAAGGCAGCATTTGGTGGCAAAGTTAAAAATTCAGATTGTTAAGGTGTAAGTGTGATTAGTAATCTCTCTTCTTATCATTTGTTGTGTATTTCACACATGTAGTTTTCAGCAAATTACAAGTACAGGAATAAAATATGTGGCATTTGGGGGGGCAGTTATGTTCAGTGGAATACAGATATTTGGATTACTGGCTATCTTAAAAATGAAACACAATTCATTATAGCCATGTTTTCTATGAGAAAATTTATGCACAAAAGTTGTTTCAAGGAATGACCATTGAAAAAAGTTTTCTTTTTATTTTTTAGATTATTTATCTTTATTCAGAAGCATAACGTTGTTTGCTGATTGCAAGAAGATGTTTCTTTGGCTCTTTCTGATTGTGTCAGCCTTGAGTTCTTCGGCAAATGCAGAAACTGACATATCAGTGGAAATTTGCAATGTGTGCTCCTGCGTGTCAGTTGAGAATGTGCTTTATGTCAACTGTGAGAAGGTTTCAGTCTACAGGCCAAATCAACTGAAACCACCTTGGTCTAATTTTTATCACCTCAATTTCCAAAACAATTTTTTAAATATCCTCTATCCAAATACCTTCTTGAATTTTTCACACGCAGTATCCCTGCATCTGGGAAATAATAAGCTGCAGAACATTGAGGGAGGAGCCTTTCTTGGGCTTAGTGCATTAAAGCAGTTGCACTTGAACAACAATGAATTAAAGATTCTCCGAGCTGACACTTTTCTTGGCATAGAGAACTTGGAATATCTCCAGGCTGACTACAATTTAATCAAGTATATAGAAAGAGGAGCCTTCAATAAGCTCCACAAACTGAAAGTTCTCATTCTTAATGACAATCTGATTTCATTCCTTCCTGATAATATTTTCCGATTCGCATCTTTGACCCATCTGGATATACGTGGGAACAGAATCCAGAAACTCCCTTATATTGGAGTCTTAGAACATATTGGCCGTGTTGTTGAATTGCAACTGGAAGATAACCCTTGGAACTGTAGCTGTGATTTGTTGCCTCTAAAGGCTTGGTTGGAGAACATGCCATATAACATTTACATAGGAGAAGCTATCTGTGAAACTCCTAGTGACTTATATGGAAGGCTTTTAAAGGAAACCAATAAGCAAGAATTATGCCCCATGGGCACGGGCAGTGATTTTGATGTCCGGATTCTGCCTCCATCTCAGCTGGAAAATGGCTACACCACACCCAATGGTCATACTACTCAAACATCCTTGCACAGATTAGTGACTAAATCACCAAAAACTACAAATCCTTCCAAAATCTCTGGAATTGTGGCAGGCAAAGCTCTCTCCAACCGCAATCTCAGTCAGATTGTGTTTTATCAAACAAGAGTGCCTCCTCTTACACTTTGCCCGGCACCTTGCTTTTGCAAAACCCACCCTTCTGATTTGGGGCTGAGTGTGAACTGCCAAGAGAAAAATATACAATCCATGTCTGAACTAATACCAAAACCTTTAAACGCCAAGAAGTTGCATGTTAATGGCAATAGCATCAAAGATGTGGACATCTCAGACTTCAGTGAGTTTGAAGGATTAGATTTGCTCCACTTAGGCAGCAACCAGATTACAGTGATCAAAGGAGAAGTGTTCCACAACCTTCCTAATTTACGTAGGCTTTATCTCAATGGCAATCAGATTGAAAGGCTCTACCCTGAAATATTTTCAGGCCTTCATAACCTGCAGTATCTGTATTTGGAATACAATTTGATTAAGGAAATCTTAGCAGGCACCTTTGATTCCATGCCCAATTTGCAGTTACTGTACTTAAACAATAATCTTTTGAAGAGCCTACCTGTTTATATCTTTTCTGGAGCACCACTAGCTAGACTGAACCTGAGAAACAACAAATTCATGTACCTGCCTGTCAGTGGCGTCCTAGACCAGTTGCAGTCTCTTACACAAATTGATTTGGAGGGCAACCCTTGGGACTGCACTTGTGACTTGGTGGCACTAAAGCTGTGGCTGGAGAAGTTGAATGAAGGGATTGTTGTGAAAGAACTCAAATGTGAGACACCTGTTCAGTTTGCCAACATTGAACTGAAGTCTCTGAAAAATGAAATCTTATGCCCTAAACTTTTAAACAGGCCATCTGCACCATTCACAAGTCCTGCACCTGCTATGACATTCACCACCCCTCTGGGTCCCATTCGAAGTCCTCCAGGCGGTCCAGTGCCTCTATCTATTTTAATCTTAAGTATCTTAGTGGTCCTTATTTTTACAGTGTTTGTGGCTTTCTGCCTTCTTGTTTTTGTTCTGCGACGCAACAAGAAACCCACGGTGAAGCACGAAGGCCTGGGGAATACTGAGTGTGGCTCCATGCAACTGCAGCTAAGAAAGCATGACCACAAAACCAATAAGAAAGATGGACTAAGCACAGAATCATTCATTCCACAAACCATTGAGCAGATGAGCAAAAGCCACACCTGTGGCCTGAAAGAATCTGAAACCGGGTTCATGTTTTCAGATCCTCCAGGACAGAAAGTCATAATGAGAAATGCTGCTGACAAGGAGAAAGATTTACTACATGTGGATACCAGAAAGAGACTGAGTACAATTGATGAGCTAGATGAATTATTCCCTAGCAGGGATTCCAATTTGTTTATTCAGAATTTTCTTGAAAGCAAAAAGGAGTATAATAGCATAGGCATCAGCGACTTTGAGATGCGCTATCCAGAAAAACAAGATAAAAAAAACAAGAAGTCACTGATCGGTGGCAATCACAGTAAAATTGTTGTGGAACAAAGGAAGAGTGAGTATTTTGAACTAAAAGCTAAACTTCAAAGTTCCCCTGACTACCTACAGGTCCTTGAAGAGCAAACAGCTTTGAACAAGATATAGGTCATGCAATCTGACTTTATACAGAGGACATTATTTAATGATGAAAGTGCCTTTTGTTGACTTCTAACTTCCAAATACTATATTATCAATAGGCATAGAGGCAGGTGTTTCCAAGGGTGTCTCATTAACTGTAGCTATAAAGATGTGTCAAGTAGAAGAGAATTTCGTTAATAGATTTTACTATATAAAACCTATACTGTGGAGTCCTGTAGGAATACTGCAAACTCTATTGCCAAAGGGATGCTTTATAAACATATAACACTAGATTTAACCTCAAGAGACAATCTGTTTCGCACCCCAATGCAAAACCTTCGTCTCTTTGTGCTTTGTAAAGCAAACTCAAGAAAACTGGTACCAGTGTTTGTAACTCAGCTGGGTCCTTCACCTTGCACGTAGATTAAGCTGGTGGAACTGGAATAATCCTTTTGATTTGTGGTATTGTAACAACTATGTGTAAAGATTATCTGAAAAGTGTAAAAAAAAAGCATGCAAAGAAAGACCACTCGATAGTATTTGTAAATTGGTAAACTTTATGGCCTGCATCTTGAAACTGCTGGATTTATAATGTTAAATTGTGCAAATACTTGTTTAAAATATACCATGCATTACTTAACTATAAAATAAATTTGAATACTTTAAGCATTACCTGTCTATACATAAAAACCCAAAAGAGAAAGAAAAATAATGTGTTACATAGCATTTGTGGTGATTTGGAGAAAACAAACAAATATGATGTTTATCAGAATTAAACATGGCTCAAATTAAACTAACACTAGAGTTTGTTCTCATTTATGTGAAATACCCACAATCCTTAAAGGTTGTCCAAATTTAGCAAAGTGCTTACCGTGTGAGCGCACCCAAAGCTATTTTTGTAACATAATTCATATTTATGAAGTACTTTGTATACTAAATAGGAAAATAAGTATTACTTAAAATGTAATTAATATGCGTGACTTATTTTTCCTGATCATATCAAATTTATTAGTAAGTATAAATTTAGATAGGAAAACACTAAAGTGAGACACAAACCAATGTGTACAGAAATATTTTGGACTTTGTGATCAGGCGTAATTTAAAAAATAGAAAAGAAAAAACAAAAAAAGAAACAAAAACACACACACACAAAGTTCTGTACTATTCTTGTGAATTTTGCATATTACCTTCAGATTTGTTACCAGTTGTGCATTTTAAAATAGGTTCCCCGGTTTTTTAGTATTGTGTCTGGGTCAGTTGTTATTTGCCATCAGTTGTCTTGCTTTTCAGAATTCTGTGAGCTTAATTCAATAGTTTTAACTACAAATATTTAACAAATTAATGACTAAGGTTAATAGTATCTTGTATGCATCAATATCCTGTTCTTTCATCATTCTGACTACTATCAGATAATGCAATAGAACTGTAACCATCATGGTAAACTTGGCTATCAAAGCCACACTGCAAAATGCTTGCATTGGTCTCAGATGAATTCATGGTCTTCAACTATAAACTATATGCCCCTGTCTTTGTTGTGCTATTAAGTTCTAAGTCAAACGAATAAAGTATTTGATAATTTGAAGATTTTTAGGAGCTCTGATTAGCAAAGAGATTTCCAGAAGTTCATTGCCTTCTTTATATCTTATGAGTTACTGTATTAATCAGTAAGTTAGTAAAGAAGGTAAAACAGAGAAATTCTTTATGAATTTCAAACGCCAGATAATTTGGTACAGCTTCTAAAGTGACATTGTGATTACAGTTGTAACAACAATCCCTTTATTAAATACAAATTTCATGGCTTTATGTGTTTGTTCCAAAAAAAAGAAGAAACTTGACATTCTTGGAGGAGTGTGTGTGTGTGTGTGTGTGTGTGTGTGTGTGTGTTTTGTGTGTGTTTGGTTATATATACATACATATAGATAATTTGGAGATGTTTTTAAATAGCAATGAAAATCCCCATATGTGTGTGCTGGTGCTCTTAAAAATTTAACGTGTAATTATAATTTTCATAACAATGTCTGTGAAAGCTTTATATTATATAAATATTGCTTTCTTGAAAGAAAAGAAAAAATGTGTGCTCAAAAGTTTGTTTTCATCTATAATTTCATAAGAACTTTTAATATGCCATTAGCAAGCCAAGCATGCATACATCATGGATTAAAGGGCTTCTAATGCATTCTGACAGGATAAAAATAAAAAGGCTTCCAAGAAAGTGTTTTAGTTTATCCAGTCAATAACGTATGGATTTAGGAATATGAAATGTATACCTATGGACAAATGAGAAAGCTCCATTCTTTATCTGGTGGGGATATTGGGATGATATCTTTTTATTCAATTTGGTGATGTTTGGAAGATGTCCCAAGGTTTCTGCAGAATTTTCCATGGCAAGAGCACCTGCTACCATCATAAAGCTTGCTGTAGTATATTGCCTATCTCTTACTATTCTGCTGAAAGTTGTAAATGTTCAAAACTTTAAGAAAAAAATGGTTTACACATATGGCTATTTGGAGGGTCTTATTGTAAATGAAAGTAACGAATCCTTGGTTAAGGCTAATATACTTTCCTTAACTGAAGTCATTGTGCCTACATTATACAGTGTATGCTATTTGCACCTGTCTCTCATTAGTTCTCCTTGTATATTTTATGATAATGTAGTTAGACATAAGTTCTGAGTTGAGTAAAAGAGCAGTTAAAATACTGCATCTACATTTTGTTTGCTTCAACTATAACCTTGATGTTAGTTTAACCCCTTGAGATATGCTCTGTATGAAAGTACAGCATTTTTTAAAGTAGAAATTTCACTCAAATCTTGAAAATACAAGAACTGCACATTTACAGTGTGATGTGACACATCTTGGGCTTCTTGGTGTTGTTTTCACGTGTACAGACTATGTTAGAATGATTGCAAAGAAAATTAGATCTTCTGAAATCAGTGAAGGGGTTGAAATAATATATTGTGTCCGTGTAATATAAATCAAGTTTTAAATTATTTTTTTATGAAATAAATAAAATGATTCAATTCTATCAAAGTAAAAGCTTGTGTAATTTTATGAAAAAGCAGCTATTAAAGTATAGTGATTCAAGTGTATTAGACAATTTATATTCTATGTTTAGTTTTCCATTCTAAATAGCAAAACTAATAAATGTATACTTAGAAATTCAAAATTTAAGATCATATTTCTTTTCTTGCATTTCATAACACTTAATTTTTAATTCATAAAGATGCATATATATTACATTGGCATGGCCTCATGAGTAATGTCCACAGGAATTTCAGAAAGAACAGACTATATCTAGAAATTTATGGTCATAATATTAATCTATAATATATTTTTATGACTTTCACATTGTCAGTGTATGAAATGAACAGAGTGAGGTCTTCCTTTTTTGCTTTCTTTTGTTATTATTATCATACCCAAAGAGTTAGTTAGAAAATATATTAAGTATACATTTATAAAAAAAATCTTGAAATAAAGTATAGAAAATGTATTATATAATTTTAACTCTGATTTGATGTCTATTTCATATTATTTCAAGAAAAATCCAGTAATGATATAAAATATACTGTGAATCACAGAAAAGAAAGATTTAATGAATTTTATTTGCTTTTAGTTATGTTATCAAGAATTTATTAAATGGTATTTAAAAGAAAATATTAATAAAATTGTTTGCTACAATAGTACTGCTTAAGCTACCATTTTTTAAAAATATATATTTATTGTCCATAATGAGTTACATTATTTAGTGGGCAAACCATGCGTTGTTATCCCGAATTCCCCAATTCCCCACCTCCCCATCCCTGATCAGTTGTATATCCTCCTCCATGGGCTGTCTGTATTAGTCCTTGTGACAAGGCATCCTGTATATCTTAGTACTCATCCCGGTCTTCCTGGCCCAAGTGTGTTGTTACTGATGGGTGCCATGCCTCCGGACAGTCTCCCCCACCACGGCTCTCACAATCTTTCCGCCCCCTCTTCCGCTCAGTTCCCTGAGTCGTGGTGGGTGAGTAATAAGGCTGCTTTAATGTTGCCAGCTTAGAGGTCCTTGTGTCGAAA
>PVHP010044931.1:0-13867 GCA_004024765.1 Zapus hudsonius | reverse complement strand
CTGACTTTAATTCTCTCAGCACTCGTGTGTGTGTGTGTGTGTGTGTGTGTGTGTGTGTGTGTGTGTGTGTGTGTGTGTATTGCTAAGGACTGAACCCAGGGTTCACTGAACTATGCCCACAGCTCCACTTAGATTTTTAGCATAAGTTTAAACTTATATTTTCTATGAACCTGCAGGGTTCATAAGCTTGTCTTGCTCTTCCCAGGTCAAGGCATGGAAGCCACAGATCCCCAGCCTATAACTTCCCCAGGAGCAATGGGGGTAGCAGGACTCACCAGACCCACAGCATGTGACGGTTCAGACTCTCGGGCTCACTCCTATTGCAGCCTACTGCGGTGCTTCCAGAACCTTGTGCCATCCTACTGCTGAGCCCGCTCTTACCTTCAGCCTCTGGACAATTTCCCTGATGTCCTCCACAGAGCCGTCTGTAGCCTGTAGGAAGATGTGGTCCCCTCGGCCATAGAAGACTTTCAGCGTAGCGCAGTCTGGGGTCCAGCCAATGACATCCCCGCAGTAGCAGTTGAACACCACCTCCTTGGTGTTCAGGTCCAAGAGCACCACAAACTCATTGGAAATCCCCAAAATGCAGTCAATCTCCACCCCCTGGGCATAGTCTTGAGCTGCCACCCGCCAGGCGATGGCCCCTGCACTGTGCTGCTCTGCCCCGGCCCTGGCCTTCGTCTTCTCCTTCTTCTTGGAGGTCAGGGAGATGAGGTTGAACTTGCCAGTGGAGTCGATGGGAGTGTTGGAAACACAGTTTTCAGCTAGGTCCTTGAGGTACTCTTGGCGGGTCCGGGTGGCCATGGTGTGGAATTTGTCGGATTTGTGTGCAGCATTCTCAGCATTAATCACCTTGGCCAGCAAGAAGTCTCTGAATACATCAGATTTGCGGAATGTGGTTCCACTGGGGATGGGAGGGCCGAAAGGAGGAGCGTCTTTGGATCGGGTCACAGCCATGCTGAAGACGGAGAAGTCATTTAGATATCAAAAGAAAAATACTAGGACTCTTTTTAGAGAGAAAAATGTAAGGTCAAAACGAGGATTTCCCTTTTTATTTTATTTGCAGAGAGAGACAGACACAGAGGGCAAGCCAGGAGCTCTAGCCACTGCAAATGAACTCCAGATGCATGTGCCACTTTGTGCATCTGGCTTTACATGGGGAATCAAACCTGGGTCCTTAGGCTTTGCCTTAATCACTGAGCCATCTCTCCAGTCAGGATTTTCCCTTTTTTTTTTTTTTTTTAAAAAAAAAAAAAGTCATGCTATGGTAGAACCCAGGGCCTTGTGCATGCTAAGAAAGTTCTCTACCATTGAGGAATGCTCCCAGCTCTGGAGTCTACATCTAATTAGAAAGTTGCTGGCTAACTAGATCAGAATGCTAAAGCTTTTAGGAAACACACACAAGTGTGTGTGTGTGTGTGTGTGTGTGTGTGTGTGTGTGTGTGTGTGTGTGTGTACACTTAGGGCTTACACATACTAGACAAACGCTCTATTATTAAGCTTCATCTTCAGCCTTTGGTCTCATTATGCAGCCAGGCTTAGCCTTGGACTTTTTTTTTTTTTTTTTTGAGGTAGGGTCTCGCTCTAGCCCAGCCTGACCTGGAATTCACTGTGTAGTCTCAGGATGGCCTTGAACTCATGGCAATCCTCCTACCTCTGCCTCTCCAGTGCTGGGATTAAAGGTGTGTGCCACCATGCCCGGCTTTCTTTATTTTCTTCTTCTTCTCTCTCTTTCTCTTTCTCTCTCTCTTCCTCCCTCCCTTCCTTCTTTTGAGATAGGGTCCAGGCAGGCCTCGAACTTGCTATGTAGCAAGACTTGAATTCCTGATGCTCCTGTTTCTACCTCCCAAGACCTTTGGTTCTTGGTCCCTGGCTCATAGTCACTTCTCTTATTAGGTCGCCCTTCTACCAGGGCCACAGATCTCACTGGCTTCTAGAAACTTCTCTCATCTCTCTCTATTCCCATTATTGAACAAGCTTGGGGGTGGGTGGCACTGGCTCTCTGCTGTCACTAGGCCTGGCTGCATCCTTTCTCATGTTAGTTTCCTGAACCCACTCACACTTGTTAGTCTGTTAAATCTCTGATCGCTGTGGCTGCCCATGCAGAAACAAGCGAGGGCAGGTAAGTGACTGTGGAGCCCATGGATTAGCCTGAGCCTGGCTCTCCACACGAGCAGGTACATCCCTGGGCTTGGTGGACTCATTAGCACCGCTGACTGAAGAAAGGATGGGAGATGGATGGACACAAAGAGAAATGGATTTTCACCACGGGCAGTGGGTGTGTGTAACCACGAAGGACAGCTCTGGTTTGCACATTCTTCAAAGGCCAGGCCAACCGGGATGAGATGACCTCCCTGTCCCTCAATTCTAATGGTGCTGATCCTGCTTGACAGATGGGAAGGCCTTTGCAATTTCACTAGGCACTGGGCTGCAGAGTGACAGACTCACTTTCCTCATAGTCCTGATCCATGATTTTAAGAATTATGAAATTTCAAACTGCTGAAAGCTCTGGACAAGGAGAAAAGCTAGTCCTTCACTTCTAGCAGGAGGGGTTGGGATAATGCTGCTGGCCACTCAAAAATGGCAAAAGTTGCCAGGCGTGGTGGTGCACGCCTTTAATCCCAGCACTCTGGGAGGCAGAGGTAGGAGGATCACCATGAGTTCAAGGCCACCCTGAGAACTACACAGTGAATTCCAGGTCAGCCTGGACTAGAGCGAGACCCTACCTTGAAAAACAAAAAACAAACAAACAAACAAACAAAAAAGGCAAAAGTTGGGCTGGAGAGATTGCTCAGTGGTTAAGGCACTTGCATGCAAAGCCTAACAACCCAGGTTCAATTCCCCAGTATCCACGTAAAGCCAGATGCAAAAGGTGGCACATGCATCTGGAGTTCGTTTACAGTGGCTGGAGGCCCTGATGCACCCGTTCTCTCGCTCATAAATATTTTTTAAATGGCAAAAGTCAAGGCCTCATTACACAATGAGAAGCTGTGTGGCACAGGCCATTTGACCCCTGTAGTTCAATGTGAGGAACACTCACAAACATTCAGTCATTTCTTCAGTGCCTGTAGGCATTTGCGTAGCCAGTCTCTAAGGTCCTTGATGGAATAGCCTTGTGTGGTGGCACACACCTGTAATCTCATTTGGGAGGTTGAGGCAAGAGGATCAGGAGGCCATTCTGGGCTGCATGAGATATTGTTCAAAAAAAAACCCAAAAAAACAAAAAACAAACGTGGGTAGGGGGGAAGTTCACCAGGGAGGTGAGAACAGGTAGGGTGGTCAGTCTGGGTGGGTGGGCCTCAGGCTTCCTCTCATGGGAAGTGGGGGTATGCAAGGTCAGATCTAGTCATAGAGCGGGAACTCTGGAGGAAGCACGAGTGGGGGGAAGCTTTGGATGTTTCACTAACGTTTTCTTTAACAATGCAGAAGAGGGAACATTGTAGCAAATAAGGCAAAATGCTAACTAACATCTGTTAAATCTGGTGGTGGGCACATGGGTGTCTGTTCCATTATTTTCTGTACTTTTAAAAATGTTTAAAATATTGCATAATAAGTCTTTTAAAATTAAATTGTAAAAAACAGGAAAGGTCTGAGCATCGAAAGACATTATCCTGGAGACCAAGCTGCACTGTCCTGGGGAGGTGAGACTGGAACCTGGCTGCTGGGACACCTACAACGCCAGGCTGAAGCAGGAGGCTCCATGTTGGAGGCCAGCCTGGGATACACAACACAGTAAGACTGTCTAAAAACACCCTCAAGGGCTTAATGGTAAAGTGCTTGCTTGGGTTTAATTCTCAGTACTGCTCCCCACCCCACAAAAACGAGTGAGGAGGAAGGGCCAACAGGACATCTCTGGCTTCTGTGGGGTGTGTGTGAACACTTCCTGTCTTCCTTTGCCAGGCTACCTCTTAGTTGTTGAGGAACAGTGAACTGTTAAACCCTGGCATGACCCAATGGCCTCAGCCCACACGGAGCCTAAGGGGTCAGCACCCCGCAGCTCTTGCCATAAGTCCCTGCAACAAACTGGCTTGGAGAGCGAGCGGTCTGGGATGCGTTGGGCTGTGCCATAAGGTGCCAAGCAGGGGTGCTTGGTTCCCAGCAGCCACCAGGCAAACACATCTAGCAGCGCACAGTCATGTCATCTAGATCTGCCAATGGGAGGCCGCTTCTGAGTTCTCATGTACACGAAGCTGAGGAAAGCTGGTCAACTGTGATAATTCCAGGACCCGGCCTACCAGTGCACACAGGCCTGCACCCTTGACCTTGACTTCCATTGCAGGGGCTTCCCTACAGCTGCAAGCTTGATCAGGTGCAATGAGTGAAGATACAACAACCCCCATGCTCACCCATGGAGGGCAGTGGGAGATGGTCACATATCCACACGATGCAGGCGGAATGAAATGGAAAATTACGTTATGTTCTGGTATACAAAAATCGATTTCAAGCCGGGCGTGGTGGCGCATGCCTTTAATCCCAGCACTCGGGAGGCAGAGGTAGGAGGAATGCCTTGAGTTCGGGGCCAGCCTGAGACTATGTAGTGAATTCCAGGTCAGCCTGGACTAGAGCGAGACCCTACCTCAAAAAACAAAACAAAAAAAAAAATTGATTTCAAAGAGGCTGCAGAGCAGTGGTACGGCACACTATCGTGGTCTACGAACACTTCCTCGGATTTGCTGCAAGAATCAGGACACAAGAGCAGCACCGGTGGTGCATCTGGAAGGACACCTGGGCAGTGGGACACTTCTGTCCGCATATCCTTTTACTTTCCAAAGACTGGAAAAGAGCCCGGGCCCTCGCCCCGAGTCTCAGAGACAATGCGATGACCTGTGCTGCTGAGTACAGGGCTTCCAGGACCACACTCCATTCCCCTTCGCCCTGACAAAGTCCCCTGTCCTCGGGAGGAGTCCACTAGCTGGGGAAGCACTGCTGTTGGTGAGAATGCAGAACATGCTTGAAGTCTGGGCTACTTGTCCACCTGTGAACTAGAAACTCCCAAATCAGCTAGGCATGGCGCCACATGCCTGTCATCTTGGGGGCTGAAGTAGGAGGATTATGAGGTCAAGGCCAGCCTGGGCTACAGAGCAAGAGCCTATCTCAAAAAGAAAAACAAAAACCAGAACCCTAAACACCTCAACTCTACATTGTAAATGGGTCACCCGATGAGTCACATTTAGAGAGGGTCCTAGCCAGCCCCCACCCTGGCCTCCATCCTGGGCTTTCCTCTGGGTCATCACTTGTGCTTTTCTGTCCTTGTGGCATGGTGCCCAGGCTAGACCACCTCCATTCTGGGGCTTCTGTTCAATTCTCAGGACAGTAAAGCACAGTCTGTCTTTCTTTCTGATGACTTTGAACTTCTGATCCTCCTGCCTCTGTCTCATACTCGAATTATATGCTTGTGCAACAATGCCCAGTTTATGTAACTCTGAGGACTGAACCCAGGGCTTTATGGATACCAGGAAGCCTTTAGCAACTGAGCTATATTCTAGCCCAACAAAGCCTTCTTTCTACCGGCTCTGTATCTAGAGGATGCTGCCCTCAGGACTGTTTTGTCTCCCCTTGATACTCCAAGAGCCAACACACACAGCTGCATTTTTTCTCTTGAGCCAGAGAAAGGTGGGTTTCTGTCATTTATAGCAGAAGCTCCCCCAAAATATAAACCCTGAGGAGCACCAGGGAGCCATGCTCCAGTGTGGGTCCTGTAACAGAGCTCCAGCTGGGGTCCTTGTGCAGGCTGCCCATGCTGGGAGCCAGGCCTCACTGTGGGCACAGCTGGGTAGGGGTGGCCATACCTGTAGCAGACATTCTCAGTGCAGGGATTGTGGACGCGGACGATGATGAAGACGTGCTGGAAATGTGAGCGGATGTTTTTGGGAGTGAAAGGCAGAGCGCCAGGCTCCTGGAAGATGATGGTCACGATGTCGTTCCCTATGTGTCTCTTCCTCAGCAGCTGGTGAATGGGCATTAGAGGAGGGAGAGGAAAATGTCAAGTTGGACCATTGCCACAGTGCCTTGGAGGCTCCTCATTCCCACTGCCACCAGAGGGAGCCTGTGAGCTCAGGAGTCAGGCCAAGTCCTGGGCGGCAGAGTCCTCTGGGCTCCATGTAACCCAGGAAAAGAGGACAAAGTCCCTGCAGTGACCAGGGAGTCCTATCACCTCCGAATGTGTCCTGTATTCCTCCCCACACTTGACGCTGTTGCTCCTCCTCCTGTGGGCAGTGGCCAGCTGTCTTCAGATTCCCATGTGGTTTCCTTCCTTACCTCCTCAGGTCTTGGTGGGGGGGGGCGGGTCTGTCATTTACAGCAAATCTTCTCTAAGACCCTCCCTACCCCCAACACGCCCATCTTTGCATTCTTTCTCTCCCCCACCACTTAACATGCATGGACACGTGGCACAATGTGCTTTGTCTCTCTTTCCTCAACTGTCTCTTTCCACTCGGGTGCTGACGTGTGTTGCCTACTGTCCCCGACTGTACTCTCAATACATACAGGAGTGGTCAACAAACCATAATTATTGAAGGAGATCATGGGCTGGGCTTTTGAACTGCTCCAGCCACACGGACAATGGCAGAGTCTGACCAGAGACCATGACGAGGATAACCCCAGGTGGCCATCTTCCCCTGGCACAGGCGAATCAAGAAAGCCTGGCAGCTTGTGCTTCAGTCTTGTTGCCTTTGCTCTGCTTGTCTCTCAGAGTGAGGGGATTCTAGAATCATCCTAGCGGATGATGAGTATGTTCATACTATCTTGTTATGCATTATTCGCCCATATTATGTTATCTTTTGTTCTTTTGAGGCTAAGTCTTGTGTAGCCCAGATGGCCTCAAACTTGTGGTGTGTGTTCATGTGCGGAGGCCAAAGAACAATTCCCAGTGTCAACCCCTGCTCTCCACCTTGTGTGAGGTAGGGTCTCTCTTGTTTGCCAAGGCCAGCTGACCCCTAAGCTTCAGGACTCTCCTGTCTCTGCCTCCCTTCTTCAAACTTGGGTCATCAGGCTTGCATAGCAAGTACTGTACACACTGAGCCATCTCCTCAGCCCAAGGATGATCTCAAATTTATTTTCTCTCCTCTGTTTCTGAGTGCTGAGACTGGAGGCATGTGTCACCACACCCAGCTTGCTGTCTGCCCCTCCTTCTAGGGTGTTCCTAAATTGCTTAGGCTGGCCTTGAACTAAACTCTGTAGGCCATGCGAACTGGCAATTCTGCCTCAGCCTCCCCTCTCCTGGTAGCTCTTCAGGTGTCTGAACTGCATCAACCAAGTGCTCAGTTACAGTTCTGATTCCTATGGCTGACTGATCTTGTATGAAGCTCACCTTACAACCATATCTTTAATTCATAACCTCACTAAAAACTTCTCAAAACTGTGTGGCATATAACTGTCTTTCACAGATGGGAGATGAAAAATGACCTACCCAGAATCACACAGGGATGGAGGGAGAGGATGATATTCCAACCTGCCTGTGTTTGATTCTAGAACAAACTTCCTTCCAGTCCTCCCAATACCTAGGAATATCTCCCCCACCCCCTCCATGTCGTCACCCAAGCCCATGGGGCATGAATACAACTACACGGTTCACTGGATGTGGGAGGGACCCATGGCAAAGAGGAGTCATTACTTCCTGAGGTTACACAGCTAGCAGGGGACGAACAAAGGACAGACTTAGGTCTAATCCCAAGACCCATGCTCTTGAGAGCCTGTTATGAGGTTAACTTTAGGAAAGCACTGATACTTGAACACGTTTGGCCTCTAGAATCCACCAATAGGAGAAAAATACCCACTTCCTAAATTCTTTGCACACTGCAAGTTTCTGTCAACTAGAAAGTAGGAAAAGCTGCCTGCCCCCTGAGTCCAGTCTTTGTGGCGTAACAGGAGAGGAGCTAGTCATGTCTGCTCTGATGACAGTGGGTGTCTGTTGCTGCCCCCAGTACCTTCTCCTCCTGGTAACCACCTTCACCTCCCTGGGAGAGCACTCCCTCCCCTCTGTTCCTGTTCCACTTTGAGTTGACCTACTCACCCTCCCCAGGTAGGGCATGGCTCATGGGCCCACTCCTAGGGATTGGCATGTGAGTGCTTCAGGAGAATTGTCCCAGACATGTCAGGGACAACTGAAGGCAGTTTCTTTCCCCTCATGTGGTAACTGGTGGGATGAGAGCACGGACTGGGGGGGGGGGGAATCTTTGCCACTGCTGAGGAAGATCTGTGAATGAGGCCACTACAAACAAAAGCAAGGTGAGAAATGGGGAGCATTCCCGAGGCTGCCAGGACTCCTAGATCCAGCCCAGAGCCCCAGGTTTTCGCTTGTGCCAGTTTGGATTGAGTTGGTAGTCAAACTCTTTCTTAAGACCGGTGTTGACTCAAGAGATCATGAGGGGAGTCAGGAAGCTGGAGGCAAGCAGGGAGGCCAAGGATCAGCAAAAGGGCTGGTACCAGACAGGCACCAAACCACACCTGGCCTCATCTCTAGCTCCAGCTGAAAGAACCCCAGTACTGCAGTCTCCAGAGCGAGGCTCTACAGGACGGAACCAGAGAGCCAACACTGGGTGGAAGGCCAGCCAAGGGGAAGGGGAATGCCTTGCGGCCTAGTGTGAGTGCGCAGGCTGGAGACCACTGACCTGCTGCCTGTTGTTGGGGGTGTAAGGGAGCAGGGTGGAGACGTGGAACATGATCTCGTAGTCCTGGTACGTCGTGTAGAGGGAGTGGGTACCGGTGGAGTCAGCTGGGACAGAAACACAAGTTAGTAACTCAGTTCCAAAGCCTCTGGGTTTCTGCCAAATCCTGCAGGCCATCTGCTAGTTTTTAACTGTGGTGCTTTTACTCAAATCCACTCTTTGAAAATGAAGTACACTGAGATAACAGGAAACTTCCCATTATTCAAACTGATTGAGACAAATGAAAAGTGTAATAATAGCAAGAGCCACTGAGGATGTGGAGAAGCCGGGACCCTTTCTGTGGCCTGATTAGGTGTGCAGATTAGTGTAAAACTTTTTTTTTTTTTAATATCAAAATCCCTCCTCTCCTCTCTTCTCCATGCTGGGGACTGAACTGAGGGTCTTGTTCAACCATGGTAGTACACACACACACACACACACACACACACACACACACACACACTTGAGCTGTGGGTACAAGAACTTGTCAATGCCAGCCAAGGGATGGATGCACTCATACTGTGAAAAAATATGCAGCCAGGAAAAGGAATGAGAAGTAGCTGCAATGTGGGTGAATCATATAGATATAGTACTGTGTAAAAAATGTCAGAAAGATTCTATTACATTGCACTCAAAAGCAGGCCAGATGAGCTCTACTGTTCATGGACACACACATAAGGAGCAAAACTATGAAGAAGAGCAAGGAAATGCTTATCAGGAGTCAGGCTACAACAGGAGGGCCATGAGGGGCATGCCTGATTACTGACCCAAATTGCAGAGGCAAACGGTGACTGGTAGAGTCTGGCCTGGAGGTCAGGCTGATTGCAGACAGTGCTTTTGTTAGTCCTGTCCAAGACAGTCTCCAGGGACACAAGTGATCCTCTCACTTCAGCTGAGTAGCTGAGGCTACAGGTGTGTGCCACTGTGCCCGGCTTACTGGGCTTTTCTTTTGTTTTTGTTTTGGGGATGGAATGCAGGGCCTTATGCACGCCAAGCAAGCACTCTATAGTTGTGTCATGTCCCATTCAGACATGTTTGTTTTTCTTTTATAAATCGGTTTATTTATTTCCAAGGGTGGGGGTGAGAATGGGTGTGCTAGGGCCTCTTGCCCCTGCACATGAACTCCTGATGTATGTTCCACTTTGTGCATCTGGCTTTACATAGGTACTGGGAAGTTGAACCCAGGCCAGCAGGCTTTGCAAGCAAGCACCTTTTACTGCTGAGTCATCTTCCCAGTTCAATTTCTCTCTCCCTCTAGTTACAAATAAATAAATAATTTTAAATTCAAATAATTTAAAACTGGATGTAAATTCAAGTAATTTTAGTATGTAGACTTATTTCATTTCAAGTAAAATAATTAAGAATTAAAAAAATTATTTGTTTATTTGCAGCCAGAGAGAGAGCTAGAGACAAGAGAGACAGAGAAAATGGCGTGCCAGGGCCTCTTGCCAATGCAAAAGAACTCCAGATGCACGTAACACTCTGTGCATCTGGCTTTATGTAGGTACTGGGGAATCAAACCCGGATCGTTAGTTAGGCTTTGCAGGCAAGTGCCTTAACTGCTGAGCTACCTCGCCAGAACTAAGGTTTTTAAAAAGGACAAAGAAAAGAGAGAGCCCGCCAGTGCCATTCTACCGTGAGCATCGCTTCCCAGTCCCACCTGCCGGCTCTCTTCAACCCTGCCGCGAGCATTCCCTTGCTGCTTATTTTTGTTTTGAGTCATGGTCTTCTATGCAGCCCAGGCTGGCCCGGAACTCAATTCTCCTACCTCAGCCTTCTGACTTCTGGGATTACAGACATGCACCACCACCTCTGGTCATCCTTTTGCTTCTGTTCTATAGTCTGGACACAAGTTCTCAATATACTGCTATATATCGCTATTCTGGCACATATAAGGCATCCTTTGGTACATAATCTCCTGTGTGACAGGTGGTTCTGACCAGGATTTTGTGTGTCTGCTGTGAGGACATCACATAGTCCTCACCATTCCCTGGTACTCTCTAGGTGCCCAGGCTGCATATGTGAGGTGCACAGCTGAGCTGAAGGAGCTTATGTCTAAAAGAGAGGAGGACTATTTTCAAACATCTCCGAACGTGCCGGGCTGTTTTCTCAAGTGGTAGCACTATCTGCATTCCCACCAATGATGGTCGAGAGGCCCCATGGCCCCCATCCTCACCTTGGCAGCACCAGGCCTACTGGACGGCACACAGTGGTGGCTCCCCTCCACCTCAGTTGTCCCCCATTCCTCTTTTTGAAATGTTTTTGGGTAGCACAGGGCATGGAATGCTGGAGCTGCATACCATGCCCACAACTTACTCTTGACGTCCAGCTGGGCGGCATACTTGGTGAAGCCCTTCAGACAGACCTTGTCACCTAGGAGAGCCAGAAACTCCTCAAAGGCAGGGCCGGCCTCCTCGTTGTTGTACATCTCCTCCTCCGAGCTCTGGCCGGCCTTGCAGTAGAGGATGCCCACCTTGTGCTTGCGGCACAGCTGTTGAGGGAAGAGTGCTGTGTGGGCTGAGGGTAGGGGAGTGAGGGCAAACAGGACAGCGGAGTCCTGAGGGGCACATGGAAGCCTAAGCCACAGCCACAGGGAGGGAAAAGACATGGAGCATGCTCCAGCTGGCCTTCACCTCCCTCCAATTCCAAGGCACAGGAGCACACTCATGCTTCGTGCTGTCTCTATGTGGCCGTGCATGTGTGATGTTCTCAGAGTAGAGCTGGTTGCCATGGCTGGGTGCTAGCTGTGATTGTGCCAAAGCAAAACCTGGAGGACTCAAGGCTACAATCCATGCCATATATATATATATATATATATATATATATATATATATATATATAGTATGTTTTTTAGGGGGAGATAACCAGGCTGTCTTCATGTACCCCTGATTCCCCTGGCCCAACACCTGAGTCAAGAAGGGGCTCATCAGTGACTCTAAGGATGGAGACAAGCTTCTTGTGATCTGCACACGGCTGTAAGTCCCAAAGCAATGCTCAATGCTAGGCACTGTGGGACAGGCCAGAGACAAGAGCCAATGGGCAGAGATGGGGAGCCACATCAGTCTCTCATTCTCGGATGTGGGAACCTCTTGGTGTGGCTCTCATTCCCAGGGGTTTCCCTGACACTGCTCTTGGTACCCCTAGAACTTGAGAATTGAGCCTAAGTGGATTTCTATTACTTACCCCAAGCAAATACAGGGATAGAAACAGTAAGGGCCACCAGGAATGGCACTGCAGGCTCCCTACCCTGAACCCCTGCTTACCCCTTGTTCATCAAGTTTCAGCAGCTGCTCCGTCACCTTGGGAGTGTTGAGAGCCAGTCGAAGGCAGTGGATGTTGAGCTCTGGGATGACATACTCCAGTGCATCCTTAAGGGGCAGCCCTCTCCCAGTACCGTGCTTGGTGGCTGTGGGGGTGGCATCCTCTAGGATGGAGCCCCGAAGGGTGATGAGCTGCTCAAGGGAGGAAAGAGATGGTCAGTGGTTCTCAAGGCCTTGACAGGGGCTACAGCTCATGAAGGGTCCACCTTAGAAGACACAAGTGTAGCCAGGTATGGCGGCACACTTTTGCAATCTCAGGCACCATGGAGATCAAGACAGGAGATTATGAATTCGAGGCCAGCCTGGCTATAGAGCAAGACCCCGTCCCAATAAAACAACAACAAAAAGCAGGGAGATGGCTCAGTAGGTAAGTGTGCTTGCTGCGAAAGCATAAAGGCCTGAATCACCTTGAGCTGGACTGCCCAGCACCCACATAAACAGCTGAGTGTGGTCACGCATGCCAGAGACTCACTGGGGCTTGTTGGTCAACTGGTCTGATCAAAAACTAGCAGCTCTGGGAGAGACCTGGTCTCAAGGAAACACAACGAGCGATGAAGAACAGCTGATGGTCTCCTCAGCCTCCACACACGCACAGTGCGCATCTGCACGCATTTGTACAGCACACTATACATGCTTCATACATGCATTCCTAAAAAACCCCAACCAAAAACAAAATAAAGTTGGTAGGCTGTAATTCCAACACTGGGGAGGATGAGGCAGGAGGATCATCCTCGGTTACACTGTGAGTTTGACCAGCTTAAGCCACATGAGACCCCATCTCAAAAAAACAAACAAATGACAATTTTTTAAAAAGGAAGCGAAAACCAACACCACACGCAAAGTTAGAAGCTCCGAGGCAGAACATCCTGGACTTGAACTTGCTGCCTCCCGCTTTCGATCTTGGCCATGTGACTTCAGGTCTCTGCTTCCATTTCCTCTTCTGTGAGGCAAAAACAGGCACAGCGAAGGGGAACTGGGAGGCAGAGTGACATGGGTGCATCCTTCTTTCTTCAACACGTACTCGCCACTGCCTCCTGTGTCTATTCTAAGTTTGGGAAGCAGGCAAAAAGCCCAGCCTGGGAGCTTACTGTGGGCAAGGAGGCCGAATATGTCAGCTCGAGGAAGGGCTGCTTCAAGTCACCATGACCTCCAGAGCATCATGTTCAGGACACATTCCTGTGAGCTCTCAGAGGCCTGCCTGTCCAGGATGTCATGGAAATGCTAGCGTAAGGACCCTGATCTGGATGGGTCCTTACGATGGGGACAGTCACACCTATGTACGTATGCATGTGGCTGTGTGCGTTTGAGGGGAGAGTTCGCACAACAAAACTCCCTCTCGGGATTCTCGCGTGTAATAAAGGTGGAAGACTTTTAGTCCATCGATCGTGACCACCTCACTCTTCTTAGATGCCTGTCCATGCTGCTTTCGGCAAAGGGCAGTGTGAGGGTGAGACGTTTTCATTGAGTCCTGCCATGACTTCTGATTTCACTTTTGTTTTGTTGAGAGAGAATCTCACTGTGTAACCCAGGCTAACCTGGACATTACTGTGTAGCCCAGGCTTGACTCAAACTTGTTGCACTTCTACCTCAACCTCGCTAGTGCTGGGACTGCACTGTGTGCCATCATGCCCAGATAGGAATTTTTTTCCTGCCTCGGACTCCTGGGTGCTGGGATTACAGACAGGAGCCACCAATACAGCCTCTCAATTTCTTCTTCTTCTTCTTTTTTTGAGGTAGGGTCTCGCTCTAGCCCAGGCTGACCTGGAATTCACTATGTAGTCTCAGGGTGGCCTTGAACTCATGGCGATCCTCCTACCTCTGCCTCCCGAGTGCTGGGATTAAAGGCATACGCCACCATGCCCGGCTCAATTTCTTCTAAGGTAATTAAAATAACCTATTTGC
>PVHP010044930.1:0-13894 GCA_004024765.1 Zapus hudsonius | reverse complement strand
CTTATTTTCCCTTCTGTGCCATTTAAACTAGGTAAAGAACAGTGCTATTAATCTATTAAATTATCTAATAATTATTTGTTTATGTCTCTCATTTCTGAGACTAATAAAGCACAAAATAATTGCTGCTGAAAATATTTTCTTCATAATTATTTTATTTGTCTGGTCCTAGGCATCATCAAAAACAAAGTTCTATCTTTTAGCAAGAAAGCAATATTATATTTAACCACTTGTTTAAAGACATAAGCAGGAGGAATTTTTATCTCAAATACCACTTAGGTAAAAAAGGGGTTAATTTCTTGAAGAATAAAAGGCAAATTTAAATTTTGAGTTCCTCTTTTGTTTCCCATCAACAAAGCTAAAAGCATAACCATGCACATGCCTTCACATCTCTATGTAGTGGCGTGAGCTGAGGATTAGAATTTAGATAATGCCCAGCAAAAATTCCAATGCATCCCAAAATTTAAGGAGTACCCGAATTCTTGTCTACAAAGTTAAAGAATTAAAATCATAGACAACCAGATATTAAGGTATAGTGGGAGAGTTTATTTAAGGGAATATGGGCAGTTACAGAGTTCTCCAGCCACCAGTGTGGGGAGAACACATGGGAGAAGTTTTAACAGAATTTATGCTGTTCAGCTAAACAAGCAGGAAGGGGAAAGATCATGAGAAGGAAAGATTCAGGTGGAAGAGAAATCCAGCCCCTCACCACAGGCTGTGGTGTGGGGCTGGGGAGACCATACCTGTCCCTAGAGAGTCAGAGGTCCTTCTTCTAGGATGCCATGTGGGTGAGGAAGAAGAGACTGGCCTTTGTTCTAGCGAAGCTTTTAAAAGGTTAGTCAGAGAGACAGCTGATTGGTCTATACCTAACCAATCAGCCTTTCCATCTAGGTTAGGGCTCTGGCTAGAGACACCTCCACTCAAGGGGAGGGGGTCTGTGAAGCTTTCCTGAACTGTCACATCTAGACATTAGCTACTGATTTATATAAATAAGATTTTTCCATTATCCACGAAAAGCTCTTGTTGAAAGTTAGACACATCATGTTTCTCACCTGGCTGATGAATCCTGTTTTTGAATATAATTCTCAACAACAGTGTCATCTCGTTTAATTTTCTACATTAGAACCTTCTCAAGTCTCTGCCATCACTCTTGGAATTTGGATGACATTACCAAAAAAGTAAATTTTAATGTTCAATTTAACAAAATATTTTCAAGGACAATCTATGATAAAGTAATGTATAATAAATTATAAAGCAAATTGAGAACTTGTACTTTTTTGTTGTTTATGTATGTTCATTTCCCTTGCACATCAAAGTATCAAATCAGCAATAAGTTACTCTGTGTGTGTGTGTGTGTGTGAGCACACGCGCATGCACGCGAGTGTACCAAAGTGGGCATGTGGAGATCAGAGGACAAACTTGGGGTGTCAGTCCTCTCCTACTTTCCTTGAGACAGGATATTTTTTGATGTCATTTGCTGATGGGAAGGCTAGATTCTCCAAGCAGCTGTAGGCATGTAGACATGTTGGAATGGCAGACACCTGTCCCACTTTGCACCTGGCTTTATGTTCATGCTGGTGAATCAAACTCGGGCCAGCAGGTTTGTGAAACAAGCTCCTTTATCTGCTGAGCCATCTCTCTAACCCACAAGAACAGAGTGTATTAAAGCACTAGAGCATTTTTCCCAAGTAAGGTTTCTTTGAACGTCAAAGGTTACATGATGATGTTGGGAACCAACAATCACTGTTTATTTTCAAATTTTAAGCCCTGATTCTCAAAGGGGCAAATGAAAGACTAAAGTCCTTAGTGGAGGGCTGACAAAGAGAGCTCCCTTTGAATCTTCCTTATCATGATGCATTACTGATCACATGGCTATCATTTTAATTGCACTAAATAAACACTGCAAAACAAATAAAATAATATAAAGATTTCTGCTTACTAGGTTCTCCAAAAATGTTGATTGCTTTTAAGTCACATATTTATTTACCTACCAAAAGTGAGTATCTCTTTTACTGTTTTTTTTTAATTGCTTTTTGTCCATGACTCAGCCTTCCCTAATTCCCCTCCTTCTCCACTCTCTAAATTTAAGTATATTTATCTTTATATTGGTCTTTAGGTGGATATTCTATGACTATTGATTTTTTTCTGAAGATGTTCTGATGTCGTATTTGAAGCAGTGGGGATAGAATGACAGACTGAAACTTCTTCAAAATATATCCAACATTTAGACTTTGCTTATTTTGTTGAAATCAAGAATTTCACTCCACAGTCTATTGAAGGCAAGAAGTCGGTGGTTACAGATTCAGGTAGGCTACACCAGGAATACTGCTGGCCAAGTGCTCCTTCTAGTAATCTAGAGAAGGTATGGCTGTTGGCAGCCTCCAACTAACTGTTGAGTGGAAACAGACTTTGTTTCACCAGATAGACTGGTTTTCAAAGAAAGCGTGTAATCATGAAAGCTTCTGGGAAATCCATGAATATTTGAAAGTCAATAGCCAATTTAAAAATTTGTAAAATACTTCATAAGGACAAAAATATGTAGCATTTTAACATGTAGGATGATGATAAACAATCATCACACGCTTCGTTGGATTATGTCACAGTTCTCAAATGAGTCAATGAAACAGCCACTATTTGCCTTTGGGCACTTTTACACTTTGAGCCTCTACCAACACAGAGAATTGGGGGAATTTTAAATGTTTAGCTGATTTTATTTTTAAGCTCTTTAAGAGTTTTTTTTTTGAAAGAGATTGTAGTGGAATACAATATTGCAGTGTAATAGATTTCACTTCTCCTGTTACTGGTCAGAGGTAATTTTAATTTTTTAAAGAACATTTATAGGAAGCCAGGGACAGTGATTAATATCTATAATCCCAGCACTTAGGAGTTTGAGGTAGGAGGATCATCATGTGTTTGAGGCCAGCCTGGACTAATATAGTAAGGTCAAGGTGCCCTGGATTACAGAGTAAGTTCCAGGTTTTCTGGAGTAGAGTGAGAATCTGACTAAGAAATTACAACAAAAGAAAAACAATATTTACAGAAGAATAGTCACTTGGTGCAGTTTGACTCTCTGGGCCAAGATCTCTGATTTTAAAACTCAAAGCATGTATTAAATAATAGGCCATAGATTGTTCACTTTATACTCAATAGAAAGATGAATTGAAAGACTTAAAAGGTTTTATGTGATTATTATAAAGTTATATTGACTTAGTTTTTGTGCTAAAAAAGTTCATTTTCTTTTTATTGCCACAGTTCTGCTGGGTAGAATCTCTATTTTACATATGAGGAAACTGAGGTATAGAAGTCTTAAGTGCCTTGACCAAAATCACATGATTATTAATCAGTAAAGCTGAATGTGAACTCTTACATTTTGGCTCCAGGCTATGCTCTTAGGCGCTGAATGATGAGATCAATCTACCAGAATTTGTTCAGCTTAAAAGCATATTTGTTCAGGTCTTTAAAATTTGAGCAGACAGTTTTATTGGTATCCATTATAATAGTTTTTTAATTTTTTTGCATTATAATAGTGCAAATGATTTTGCAAAAAATTATTTATAATTTTTTTATTCTTTGCATTATAATAGTGGAAAGTAATGCAATGATAGACATCAAAGAAGATATCATGAGGAAATTCGAAAGCCAATTTGAAGGGGCTTTCCACCAGTTATTATCTCAATTTTTTATCTCAAACTTGGATTTATATAAAAGCTAAAATACATCTGATGCTTCTCAAGTTTAATTAATAAAAGATGTAAAAATTTTGTAAAATTAAAGTTTTATTGCAATGCTTAAGGTAAAATATAATATTAAAAATTTACATTTTAAAATTTTGATTATGGTACCTTACTAATTTTATTTAGTAGTTTAATAACTTTAATGGAAGTAGCTCTGTAGTTGTAATTACTTGGATATAATTCAGGGGCAGGTTGTAGACTTGCTCCAGGCTTCCATTCTCTCCACTTGTATTTTGCATAAGGAATAGACCCTTAATGTGATGGAGGTGGGGAGCTGAGTGAGAAATGACAATTGTAGATCAGGTATAAATGGAGGCATAAATCTTCTTCACATTTTCACCTGTCCACTCGTGGTCAGAATGAATGGAAAAAGCATCCAGGACAAGAGATTTCTGGAATCCCTGTAGGAAGTCCTAGAATTTCAACCAGCTTTAGAACCTGGAATTGTTCCCAGCTTTCCATACACCACCAGGTGGCACTAAACAATGAGCTATAAATGGACAATTTTGGATGGAATTCCTTGGAGGCTAGCTTGGTTCTCTTTGTATATTCATTAATGTTGAAAAAAACTCCCTATTTCATGTGACATGTGTCATATCCTATAAATTGTTTTATTATAGGCGTATAACAGGTTTGCCACTACACTATCTAATTTCATGTCACAACTCTAAAACTGGGACATGGCTGGGATATTTGGATAAAGAAATCGAGGCACAGCAATTAAGTGTAACAATATTGTAGTCAGTCTCACATTGCTGGGAGAGACATCCAAATCAGGCATCATTTAGAGGTAATAACAGGTAATAGAGAAAAAATATTCAGTATATATTTTATCATTTCTAATGTAATTTCTTTCACCTTTTAGTATTCCTGAAATCAAAATGCATATTCCAACCAATAACCTCATATCATACTTGTTCATCTTAAAATGATGTCTAGATTTAGTGACATATGTTAACTGGCTCCTAATTCTCTTTGCTGAAATTGAATATTCTTCCCTAGTTATATTTCTTCTGTCTCTCTCTTACCTTTATTAGGTATGTAAGGAATCTCCTATGTTCCTCAATATTTCCCAGTTTATGTAATGCACATATGTATAATTCTGAAATGAGATATATTATGAACTATACAAAATTAAGGAATTTGAAGTTATCCCATTAGGGGAGTGTGGTAGTTTGAATGTGAATGCCCCCATAGCCTGAATGGTTGTGTTACTAATTAAGCTTGCCAACTAAGTCTACAGCAGCCTGATGGAGGGTGTGTCACTGGAGGCATATCTTAAGTCCAACCCTAAGGTGTGGTCAGAGCAGTTGATGCTCTGGCTGTTCTTGTTTGTTGGCTATTTCTTGGAGTCTCTCTATTTGGATCTATGGAAGTAAGCCAGCTTCTCCCACCACTGGTGGTATTTTCCCTGGATTCTGTAAGCCTGAAATAAATCCTGTCCTCCCAGAAGTTGCTTCTGGTTAAATCTTTGTCCTACAAGGTGAAGGTAACTATAACAGAGAGAGACAATAGAGAGGAAAACCCAGGTTGTACAATGATTAGATGGGCACATTTTGTTATTCAACAGCAGCTTTTTACATAATAGCTTGGAGTCAGCTACCTTGACACTGATTAAAATTCCAATATTCAATTGAAACACAGATATTTTAGAACATCATATCCCTTTCTAGTTGTAACCAACTGACATGAACAATAATGTTTTCAAAATTTTCTGCAGCAAACTATTTTTCCACAAATCCCACTTCAATAATGTAGATTGAACACACACACACACACACACACACACACACAGTTTCCTGTTTCTACAGAAATGGTTATTTTAGTACATATTTGTTATTGTCATTGGAGGATTTTATTATTTGTGTCCATTGCATTTCAAAATTGAACTACAAATGCTACTGAAATAAAGTCATTTACACAGAATTATATTGTTTTCTTCCCATGTAAGTTTTCAGTACTCTTATCACAGTTCAAATAATGTTATTTAAATAGTTGATTAACTGGGAGGATCCGTCTCAGACTGTTTCTACTTAATATAAAATGAATGATACATTCAATTTAGGTATATGAAAAATAATATATTTAGCTATTATTATCTCAACAATCAAAAAAGTCTAAATGGTTTCACGTTTCATATTTTTTGTGTGTGTATGTGTGCAGGTGTTCCCCTGGCACTTACATAAAAGTTAGGGGACAACCTAAGATGTCAGGGTCATCACTTTCCACATTGTTTGAGGCAGGGTCTCTTGTTCACTTCTGCCTTTGCCAGGATAATTGGTCAGTGAGATTCCAGGGATTCCCCTGTTCCCATCACCCTTCTCACCATAGATACACTGGATGACAGACACTTGTCCTACTGTACCCAGCTTTATGTGAGTGAGCTCTTGGGATCTTCACTCAATATTTCTGCTTGTGTGGCAAGGGTTTTATCCACTGAGCATCTCCCCAGACCCAATTTTCACATTTTAAAAGACCATATTGACTATCTTGGTACCTTTGCTTCTGTATACATTATCCTCAGAATATTACAATGACTTAAATATTTTTGACAATTTCTCATTGAGTATCCCAGACTATCCTCAAACTCAGAACCTCTATTTTTAGCATCACAAGAATAAAATTTTTAAAACATCAACCGATATCAACCTTTTGGCTAAAGAAGAGAAATCTAGGCCATGGTGAGAACAAGGAAAAAAAGTTACCTTAGGAAAAGGATTGAGAAGGTGCCTATAACTGAACATTGAATAAAGACAAATATATTGAATAAAGACAAATAAAGATAAAGTAACGTAAAGTTAAGTCAAACTGTATTATTAGGTTAAAGTATGTCTGTTGTAGAATGTCATAGTGTTGAATCTTTCAACAGTCAGGTTCAAAATAGATGCATCACTTACTTCTTGCAGATTAATCAATGGGCAAAATGTGAAGCAAGAATAAAACTGAGGTGGTGTGTGCAAATTATGCCTTCTTAGTTGGAATACACTAGATGAATTCTATAAATCTATATTCCTCCCCACTATCACAATGGGTTCCGCTCATAGTTTTCATTAGTGTAGCTCCTGTCAGTTTGCTTTGTGGAAGAAAAATGAAGCAATTAAGTATCAAACTCAGAAGTTCCACATATGTCTACAACATGGTCTTTGAGTATATTGTTCTTATTCTCAGTACATTATTTTAAAATGCAGATATTGTTGCTCAGTGATTGTTAGAGATCTTGAACACATGTGTTCATGTATGAGCATACACACACACACACACACACACACACACACACACACACACTCCATTCACATCAATGTTGTTTTCACCAAAATGAGCAAAGCAGAAATTCACCTGCATTGAAATCTGGATATGTAAAGGTAGTAATCCTGCGGCCAGCCTTCCTCATTTGACAGTGGCGAGCAGAAAACCTCCTGACCTCTACAGAGCAGTACAAAATTTCCGAGACTTTCTCATGATTGTATTGGTCAGAAATAAAAAGCTTTTAGACACAAATGGTTCACCCAAGAATAAACTTCTGCCCTTCAAGTTCAATGTCTCATTAATTCTTAAAAGTTTCAAGATTTTTAAATTCTAAAACCTATGAAGAAGCTCACTCCATGCTCCTCTTAGGTCAAGACATAATTATATTATAAATTTTGGTAGGTTTTGTTTTGTTTTAAAGAATGCCTACTTAAAACTTTTACTTTTCAAGAAAAGTCTGTATTTCGAATTGCTTGACTGATTTATGGGTAAAAATGGTTTGGGAGATGGCTTGTCGGATAAGCGAGCACTTGCCACAAGTTTGATTCTCTAGGACCCATGCAAGGATCTGGGTGTGGTCATACATATGTGCAACCAAAGTCTTATGGGGAGCAGAAGCCAGAGCGTCGCTGGGGCTTGTGAAGCTCTGCATTCAGAGAGAAATTCTTTGTCAAAGAAATATGGATTTCAGCAATAGAGGTACACCTGGCAGTCAGTCTCCTCTGGCCTCTGTGTGCCTACAAACACACACAGCATACCAGTATATGCGACACACTCAAATAATGCTAAGCAATGTGTTTTTTTTTTCTTTTCAATCAATACAAATAAGAGGTTTCAGGCATGAAGCTCAAAGGGTTCTTAGCAGCTCAGCCTGCCTTGTAATAAAACAGATGGTTGGAAGTTTGACCTAAAATTAACACATTTGCAAACTCAAATATAGTATTCAATCACCAGAGCAAACTGGTCCAGCAATTGTAAAATTTTGAAATATCATAATCTTAGCCAGTGGTATAAATCAGCAAGGTAAGAGGTACAGTGAGTTAGAAAAATCAGTGACAACATTTTAAGTGTACCCATCTGATTATTCACAACCAAATTCTAGTCATTGGGTGGAAAGCATTCTCATGTCTTCATAGCCTTATTAATTTCATTCATCAGGGAGGACGCTGGCAAAAATTAAATGCCGATCCTAACATTAGGTCCTTATCCTAATAGGTTGAGGCTTAAGCAACCCTATGGTCCTGAAGGAAACAGTCAGGCTAGGTGAAGAAAACAAACTCACATGACAAACCCAGTATTCCAGGGTAGAAAATCATTTAACTATCAAGTCTTAATCTCTCTGTGACATAATTCACTGTGACAATTTCAAGGTGGCCGTTTTGAGATTCTTAATCTATATATTGTATGCTGGCTTCCAAAATTTTTTTCTGTTGGATGTAAAATAAAATGTGCCTACCAATATAAACAAAAAAATGAAATTGGCTTGTCCAAGCTTTAAAATTAAGACATCACCTTGAAATTGCAAGTTTTAACAAACAGCTGCAGTTTTCCTCCTTAGTTGATAAGAATAAGGAATCATAATTGCTTCCACAGGGGACAAAACTGCCAGATGAGTAGATGCTCTCACAGTGGGTAAGGTTTCCCTGCCTCACATGAACTTGGGAACTGCATAGTCCAGTATGCCCTCGAAGGCCCAATTGTCACCATCGTCCTTTTCCTAATCTGCTGTTCTTAACATCGTCTTTCACCCTGGTCACAGGACATCTTCTCATTATGCACATGTTCCTGATGAGGAAGCCAGCATTTTATTAGTGAAGAAAGTCACTAAAACACGTCACTAGAAGTGCCAAATGCGACCACTAACTACATCTGAGCATGACAGAGTAACTGTGTCTGTACATTCGTGTCCTGAGTCTATTGGAGGATAGAAGATAGTTACATGATACTAGAGAGATGAATCAGTAGGTAAGAGCACTCCCTGCATAAGCCTGAAGACCTGAGAGAGCCCATAGGAACACTACCACCCTTGTAAAATCACCGGTGTTGGCCACATTCACCTCAAACTTCAGTCTTGTGGGGAACATAAACTGGGGGATCACCCTGCCTCACTGGTCAGCCAATCAGATTCCAAAACAAAAAAAAAAGGCAACTCCATTCAGAGAGACTTCACCTCAAGGAAACCATATGGAAGAATGTTAGAGGAGGATACCTAATTTCCTCCTCTAGTTTCTTCGTGGATGAGCATGGGGCACATACATCTGCACACACATATGTGCATATACTACATGTATGTACATTAATCACACAAAAAGAAAATAGTGAAATAGCTGGGCATATGGTGCACACCTTTAATCCCAGCACTCAAGAAGCAGAGGGAGGAGGATGACTGTGAGTTGAAGGCCAACCTGAGACTCTGTAGTGAATTCCAGATCAGCCTGGACTCGAGTGAGAGCCTATATATAAAAAAATATACATATAAAATCTCAAAAAACAAAAGTTATGTAAAATTTATATATAGGTATTTATATATTATTTATATATATAATTTTATATATAGGTAGTATAGATATATATAAATATATACATATATATATATATTAATGGTACAATCTAATCAAGAACTGTGTATGACAAAAATAACCCTCAGAAACATTTGAGTTCTAGCCAGAGGAAATCCTATCAAGTGTCTGCAATGAATGGATGTGGTCAAATAATGAAGGGTCACAAAAGGTCATTTACATAACATAGCAACCCAACAAAACCAGAGACCCAATAAATAGTTCTCAAACCAAGCCTCACCTTTCCTTCTCTTAAGCTCTATAATACTCAATGACAAAATCTTTCTAAGCAACAACAAAAGAACACAAGGGGATGGTATGTAAGAAACTAAAGACTGTTTTCTTAAATCCCAATGTGAAAAAGAAAAGTGTGACATTATTTGAATAATACACATACTACATTGTTCCAATGCCAAAGCAAGACTTACAGATGTTAACTCAAATATTTTTATTGTGGAGATATACATAGGCTATAATTCGAAATCTTCTGTGGAAGAAAACATTTGATTTTTCATAATATGTGGAAGTAAATTTGGTTATAAAAGTCATATTTATGACTTCCATTTCTCCAAGAGGTAAGTAGGCAGGCAGATGTGACTCATAATTTCTTTAAAAATAACATTCTAGCCTATAGCTCCATTAAAATAATCACCACTGAATACAATATAAACAAAAGTTGTATCCAAAATTCAAACTTGGCATTTTTTTCTATTTCCTTCTATAAAGTTCATTTATATGAAATATTATAATTTGCCTTAATCAAGTTAGAGATTTTCTTCTAACTGCTTGTGTAAATTTACAACTTATTTTACTTCCACACTGGGATTTCAAACATGGCTATTGACATATTTCCTTTTATAGTCTAAACATAAACTTTAGAGAATCATCAAAGCTTTTTAAAACAAAGTTGTTTTTTTTATGATTAACTTAGATTACAGTTACATTTTTCTTGCTGGGACCCCAGACAGAAGTAGCCTTATGGGAGGAAAGGGCTTATTTCAGCTAATAGACATGAGAAGCTTCATCATGGCACTGAAAGTCCAGCGTGTTCAGGAAGCTGTCACATACCTGGTTGAAAGTAGTCTCAGGACTGGGCTTGGAGCTGGGCTAATATACCTCAAGCCTGACACCCAGTGAAACACCTCCTCCAGCAAGGCTCCACATCCCAAACTGCCACCAGCTGAGCTTTATAACAAACACATGAATCTATGGGGGAGACACTTTACATTTAAACACCATGACTTGAGATTTCTTTTACACAAATTATTAATCATTTTAACCCACTTTTCATTATAAAGCTAAGTGATGATATGAATAATGCAGCTTAGCAAGTGGTAGAGGAAGAGGTAGAAAAAGCGAGATTTTATACATGTACTGAAAGGAGGTCAACTTATTGCTTAATTTGTCATGGAAATCTGATTACTAAGGGATTCTGGGAAGCAGGTGAGTGCTTTCCCTGGTCTTTGAGTCCCAACTTCTAGATCCTTCTATGTCATTACAACAAAGAATTAAGGAAACAGATTCTGAACAGGTTAAATTATAAGGTTTATTTGAGAAAATTCATATCCAGAGAAAGGCTGGAACAGGAGGAGGGGATTTCTATGGAAGTAAAAAACACACACACACTCACACACACAAAGAGGTCACTTAGTAAGGGTCCGATAAGCTTAGAAGACAGTAACTAAATGAAAAAGAATCCCCCAGCTCCATCCCAACCTGGCTTTCATAGAGTTCAGAAAACATGAGGAAAATGAACATCCAAAACTAAGACAGCCTTGCCCACCTAGTAACCATCTCTGGTAGCTCATTGGTGTGGGTTTTACCATCAGGCTTATGTGAACCTGGGAGAAAGCTGATTGGTCTGGACTGAAATGGTTGACCCTGAGGCTAGGCCACCTAGGTAGAATGCTTGATTGGAGAAGCACCAGAAGCACTATTGCCATTGAGGAAGAGATCAGGTGCTGAATATAAATTCTGCGGAGGCAGGTGGGTGACATCTTTTGGTTCCACCTTTGCCCCCTATTGTAGTCAACTTTCCAGTTGCTGCGCAGAAAGGACCAAAGCAAAAGCAGCTTGTGGAGGAATGGGTTTATTTGGCTTATGGACTCAAGGGGAGACTCCATCCTGGCAGGGAAAACGATGGCATGAGCAGAGGGCTGGACATCACCTCTGCCACAGCACTGCAAACAGCGGCAGGAAGGTGTGCCAAACTCTGGCAAGGGGAAGCTGGCTTATAACCCCCATAAGCCCACCCCAACAACACAGCTCCAGCGAGGTTGTAAAACCCAAACTGCCATCAACTGAGAATCGATCTATCAGAACACATTCATTTGTTTGTGGGGGACACCTGGATCAAACCATGACCCCCCCCAGCTGTCTACCTATGAAAAAATAATTACTTAGCTCTTATTTCTCCCTCATGATGGCTACAGAATGTTTTGACTATGGAGTAGCCTAACAGGAAAAGATAGGCAAGTGTTCCTCTATTCATAGGACACCCATAATGAGGGGTGGTTTCAGCTATGCCATCCCCGTTATTGGAACCAAGAAGAGGGGTATTTATATTTAATAATTTTTCCAGATGAACTATATGAACTAAAATTTAAATGCTTAAAGACATTTTGATGAGCAAGTGGAGTGTTTTTTGCAACTTCATGGGAATTGAATGACATAAAATTTCCCCCTGCTTCCACAAGGGTGGGCTGAAGGTTAACTAAACAGAAACAAAGCTGCTCTAAGACATTTCTTATCTTCTTGCCATGAAAATACAGGACAAATCAAGATTTAATGCGGCACCCATAGCCTTTATCCTCACACATGGTACTTTTGGTTCATCTTTATTGTTCAGTTAGAAGAGTCATTGGCTTGATAGTCAACAAAATACAGACCTCTGTGACAAGGGCATATGATCACCAACAAAACTGGAATCATGCTGGGCGTCTTGCTGCTGACAATGAGAAAGTCGCTGAAATAAATGTTTTAGGACATAAACTAGTTAACATAAGGATGATACAAAGATAAACATAAATGAATAAATGACATAGTCCATAAGGGAAACAAAACTATTATTTGTGGTACATTTTGTGAGGAAAATTCTATAGAAATATAATATTTTTCATTTTACTGGCTAAAAATTATTGCACCCATGTGCTTCAGTCACCATAAACATATTATTATTGTGATTTTTTGAATGAGAGTGCATATAAAGTGCTTATCACTGTCCAAGACCATTAGTGATCATTCAATAAATAGCATCTAAAATTAGATAAAATTAGTAATGCATTATTAATTATTTTTAACAGATATTTTATACTGCTTCTTATGTCCAAACTGGTTCCTCTTCTTTTTCCTCTCACTTGTTTTCAATAAAACTTATTGAGTAGAATTTGCATATGATAAAATGTGCATATTTAAAGTGCCCAGCTCAATAAGCTTTGACAAATGTGTACATAACTACTACCGTCATTAAGATACAAAATATTTCTGCCACAAGTCCATTTATTTTATATAAAACTACAAGTTTCATTTTGCTATGTCATTCTGAATTGTAAAATTAAAAAAATTGAAACAGAAATATGTATATATATTTTTTTGTGTGTGTGTGCTTGACTTATTCCTTTCAGGATATTACTCAGAGATTCATTCATGGTGTGTGAATTAGTAATCTGTTCATTTTTATTGCTGCATCCATTCAATTGTATGGATAGTTAATTTTGTTTATCCACTCACATATTGATGTATACTCACTTCATTTAGTGTTTGGGAAATTAATGAAGCTGATATAACACTGAAATATCTTTTTGTAAATACATATTTACTTCTCAGGTAAACATCTAAGTATAGGAATTCTGAGATTTGATCATACAATATATACTTATTCATAATAAAGATATAAAAAAGAATTCTGAGTCAAAAGATAAGCATATTTTAACTTTATGAAGAATTACAATCATTTATTCACCATCAGTAGCCCATGAATATTCCATTTGCTTTATATATTTTCAGAAGAGTATTCCATCCATCACTATTGCATTGCTACAATGAAACACCCAATTAGAATTCTTATAAAGAGAGGTTTATTTAGCTCACAGTTTTGATGGTTTCCAGCTCTGTCACTTATTGGTGGTTAGCAATGGCAGGAGTATGTGACTAGAGGGAAAATTGTGGGGGGGCAGAGCAAACATATTCCTTTTGTAACAATAGTCTACACAGAACCAAAAAGATCTCAAACTCCCAATAATCTAAAGACCTCTTGTTGAGTCCCACCTCCACAGCCATATTCTGGGGACCAGTCAATCCTTTAATCATAATGGATTCAAGAGGAGACATTGAGAAATATATGCAAACTAAGTGTGATGG
>PVHP010044929.1:0-13899 GCA_004024765.1 Zapus hudsonius | reverse complement strand
TTCCTTCCTTCCTTCCTTCCTTCCTTCCTTCCTTCCTTCCTTCCTTCCTTCCTTCTTTCCTTCCTTCCTTCCATGGCAAGCCTTTTTAGGGCCCACTTTTCTCACAATGAGATTTAGGGACACAGAGCATTAAATTTAATGGCTTCTAGTATATGCCACCACACAGCTTGTCATCGGTTCTCAGGCTCCAGGGCTGCCTCTCCAGGCTTTCCTTGCTTCCTACAAAAAAAAGAGAATCCAACTGGACTGTTTTTTGGGATCCTTCCAATGCCAAGAGTGTGTGATTCTATTCACATTTTATAAAGTCAGCCTGACTTGGTGTGGAGCTCTGGGGTTGGGACAAATGTCCTGGCCAAGAAGGGTAAGAAAGGACCTCTAAATGGGTTCTGGGAAGGGAAAAGCAGCTCAGATCCTGCCCAGACCTGCCTGTCTCCCCCAGAAGAACATGGAAATGACATAACCCTGATCCCCAAATACCTACATTCTGAGGTCAGAGGATCTGTAACTCAAATCTGAAAGACGGGAGACAGAGCGGTGGCGCACACCTTTAATCCCAGCACCTTGGGGACAGAGGTAGGAGGATCGCCATGAGTTCAAGGCCATCCTGATACTACATAGTGAATTCCAGGTCAGCCTGGGCTAGAACAAGACCCTACCTGGAAAATGGAGGGACAGATGAAGAGAGAAGGAGTGGTCAGAAGGAGAGGGGGAGACACACCCAACCAAGCCTGCCTGGTGCCCAGCATAGCCCTGTCTAGGAAGGGCACAGTGGGACCATCAGTATCTGTAAATGGATGCCAGTTGAGGGAGAAACTATGAAGAGAATGAGAATCCACGTGGGACCCCCTCCTGGGACCCAGCAGAGGGGAATGGTTCCCATCCTCTCCTGGATCACTGAGTTCTTCCAACAAAGCTACTCCGGGTGTGGCCCGGGGCTGGGTCTGCACACTCCTCATGCCACCATGATAGCAGTAGGCATGAGAAGGAGTGGAAGCTTCTCATTTCTGTATCTCACCGACCCAGCCCCAGTCCAAGAACCCAGCAGCTGCCTGCCCAGTACGTTTCTGGAACAAAGAATAGTAATTCCCTATAGATAAGCCAATTTTTTTCCTTCCTTCCTTCTTCCTTCCTTCCTTCCTTCCTTTTTCTTTTTTTTCTTTTTGTTTTTGTTTTCGAGGTGGGGTCTCGCTCTAGCCCATGCTGACCTGGAATTCACTATGTAGTCTCAGGGTGGCCTCAAACTCATGGAGCTCCTCCCAAGTGCTTGGATTAAAGGTGTGAGTCACCATGCCTGGCTTTTCTTTTATTTTTTTAAAAAAATATTTATTTATCTACTTGCAAGGAGAGAGAGAGAGAGATCATGGGCTCAGTAGACCTTCAGCCACTGCAAACAAGCTCCAGATGTATACACCACTTTGTGCATCTGGCTTGATGTGGGTACTGGGGAATCAAACCCAGGCCATTAGGCTTTGCAGGCAAGTGCCCTTAACTGCTGAGCTCCTTTCTTCTTTCCCTGCCTTTCTTATTCATCCTTCCATACCTGAAGTGATGCTGGTGCATAAGACTATCTCCTGGATGGGCAGACGGAAGGACAGATGGTTGGATAGATGGATGGTTAAGAATCAGAGCTGCCCTGTGGGGACCTAGAAGTCCAATGTATGGTGGTGACAGGGGGAGGGAGGTACCTTCTTCTTGCTGCAATAGATCTGCCATTTCTTCTCAGGTGGCAACGCGAATACGGCCTCCCGGTTTTTGTCGGTGAGATCCAATTCATCCTGTAAAGATTCAGAGAGGCTGAATGAAACCCCAGGAAGTTGAGGTTAGAATATTCAGCCCTATAGGAAATTAGGACATCCCCCAAACTGCCTATCAGCTTCCTCCCAGAGAGCAGCAAAGATGCCAAGAATCAGGGCTTTTCTTTTTCTACTTGAAGCAGAGCCCCAGACCCTGGCCTCAACCAAGTCCAAGATTCTTCTACCCATAGTCCTTTGCTTCCTTCCAGCCAACACATCCCTGGACTCTGCAAATCCTCTTTCCTCCCCCAGATGGTCTTGTTCCCTGAGTTTCTGCTCCCTTGGTCATCTTGCACGGTTTCTTGTCTCTGAGCTTGTCCTTCCTAAGCCTGTGAACATCAGACTGAGGCCTGTCAAAGGTGAGAGTCATTTACTGATCTGTCCTTGCTTCTTCTTTTGATTCTGCCCGCCTCTTCATTCTCTCTCCAGAAATTCCATGGTTCAGCATGGGTCTCAGCAAGGGCTGGGGAAGCTGGTGAGGACCAGGAGTTGATTAGGGTTAAAAGGGCTTTTAATGCCAAAGGAGGAGGTGACCCAGATCTGCAGCCCCGGTGAGGCTGTGCCTAGGTAAGACTCAGGGCCTCGCCAGGCTGGTCTCACTTTCTGAGGAGCAGAACTGGCAATCTATTGAGGTTATCATTTTTGGGGGTTATGCTATAGATGGGTAGGGTGGCTTTACAGGTTTGGCTGCGTTGAGTGGTTCCTAAAGCTCTCTTTTTGTTCTGTTTTGCTTTGTATTTAAAAAAAATTAATTGATTACTTACTTGCAAGAAGAACGAGAGAGAGAGAGAGAGAGAGAGAGAGAGAGAGAGAGAGAGAGAGAGAGACTAGGTGCACCAGGGCTTCCTGCCACTGCAAACAAATTCCAGAGGCATGCTCCACTGTGTGAATCTAGCTTTACTTGGGTATTGGGGCTTTGTTTTATTTTGTGTTGTGACAGGGTCTCACTCTATAACCCAGTCCTGGGATGGAACTCACTATGTAGCTCAGGCTAGCCTCGAACTCACATTATCCTATTCGATAAAGCCTCCCAAACAGCTGTCTTTCTGAAGTTTCTTTATTATGTGATTCATGAGCAATTACCAGGCTCATCAAAGAAATGGTTCACAGGCCATGGGGACATGGTGTGCTCATCAACTCAGTAGTGATGTGTGTGTTTGTGTGTGTGTGTGTGTGTGTGTGTGTGTGTGTGTGTGTGTGTGTGTACAGTACCAGGGAGTGAATCTGGGGCCTATGCATGCTAGAGAAGTACGCTATCACTAAGCTACAACTCCAGCCCTAACAGTAAGATTTTAAAAAGCAGAAATCAAATTCACATTAAGAGCACAAAGTATAATCTTGCTAACATTTATATGTTCAAGTGTGAAAAACAGCAATAGTGATATCTCCAGGAAATCGAGGGTCTTACATCCCCAAACCTATAATCTTGGCTTTATGTACCTATCTGAGGAAGAATATTTAAGGTTTTTCTTTGCCCAAGCCAGAACTATTAAATAGAAATATAATATGGACAGCATATAATTTTTAAATGCTCTACTCACATTAAAAAGTTAAGGATTAAAAAGCAGGTGAAATTAATTTTAATATTACATTTTATTATAAGTACACCAAAAATATGATCATTTCAACAAGTAATAAATATAAAAAATTATCAGTAAGATATTTTACATCCTTTTCCTCACCTTCTGGAGACAGGACCTCATAGAGATAGGTAGCTTGGAATTCACTGGGTAGCTAAGGATGACCTTGAATTCCTGATCCTTCTGCTTCCATCTTCTGAGTGTTGGGTGAGCTCACAGGCTCATTCTTTTTATTTTTCAAACTAAGCATTTAAAATCACACGTACATTTTACACTCAGCTCAGACTGGCCAGCAGCCCCAGGCGGCCAGTGGAGAGTATATGTGGTAGTTTGAATAATGTCCCCGAGTAGAATTTATTATAGTTGTGTTTATTAAATTGTTAATTGTCTCCAGGCTTCTGGCTGGAGGAAGTGTCACTTTGGCCTAGCCTCCTGGGGACTGGCCCTTTCTAATTTAGATGCAAAATACTAGGGATAGATATGCAAAAGAAAAGCCAGAATCCCAGGTCTGGCAGTTCTGCATTTTGTGAATTGCCGTGTGCTTGCTTGCTTGCTTCTGGAGGTGCTGTTTGCTCTCTCTGCTTACTTCTGTGAAAGGGGGGCAGCCTTTTCCTTAACTTCCCCTGGATCTGTTCAATAAATGCTTTCCTCCCCCAAATTGTGCGTGGTTTGGAGATTCATCCCAGCGGCGTGTGACTGGCTACGACAGTATATATTATGATATTTGAGATAATAGCTCTCAGTTCACCTGTCTCAGAGACTAAAAATTTAGTTCCAAGCAAAGATGACTGTAGAGAATGGTTCTCTACACATTTTAGGAATGTCTTTGGTCACAGTGGTATCTCATCCCCACAACCCCTCCCTTTTTTTTAAGGTTTCCTTTCCATAATCAGAATTTTTTTGATGAGTTCAAGACACCTCACCTTTCCCAACCCAAACCTGGCCTTCTTCAATCTTATTCCTTTTTCCGGTAGTTCATTCCGCCTGGGTGGTCCCTCCTGCCCACATCTGCTGAGCCTCCTGTCTAATTCCTATGGCGAAAAAGATGGGCTCATCCAGAAAACCTTTCATTACCTTCCGAGGCTGGAACAATCTCCTTTCTGAACTACACAGCAGTTACATTCAACTCGACAGGTTGCTTATTATACACTTCTCTCTTACAGGCCTTCATGTCTATGTCCATCAGCCCAGGCAGCTTGGGGGGCTTGCTGACCACTCAACTCCTTCTTCCCTCAAGGGACCAGCAGCCACCCTCTCAGACCCTCCCTCATGCTTTATTCTCTGGTCCTTCTTGGGGGTCTCTTGATGTGGCTTCTATTTCACCTTCAGATGGGGAAGTCCCTTTGGGGTGACACTCTGCATCCTTTCTTCCTTCTCCCCATGCCTCACTCAGTCACTGTCCCCATTGCCATGGTCAAATACAGCAACACATTCCATCATGGCGGCTGGTCACGTCACATCTACAGTCATAAAACAGAGCTATGAACACTGAGGCTCAGCTGGCTCTCTCCTTTGCCTGCATGCAGTCCAGGACCCTGGCCAGTGGAATGGTTCTACTCATACTTATTGTGGGTCTTCCTACCTCAATTTACCTAATCTAGAAAACTTCTCACAGATATGCCTAGAGATTTGTTTCCATAGCTAATCCAAATCCTGCCAAGGTGACAACCTTAGCTGAAGCCTTTCTCCCATTCCCAAGGACTCAGCTTCATGACTCTCATGAACCTGTGCTCCAGCAAGGTAGTTTCCCAAGTTCCAGACCCGGGGTTCCTGCTGCCTCCTGCCCCTCTCCACTTTAAGGTCTCTTGGGTCCCCCACAATCTACATCGTGTTGCTATGTGTTAGGCACTGTTCAAAATGCTTCATGTTTATTAGTGTCTTTGAAATTGGAAACACCTCATTATACAGATGAGGAGACACACAGAGAGAGGATGTGGGGACCCCACCCATCATCTCTGCATCCTGAACTTGAGTATGTCTCTCTCTTATCCAGGGCCCAACCTCCAGAAACCTGGGTGGCTGTTCTCGCTCCTCACTCAGCCATCTTCTCGCCCATGTCTCCTTTTGCTCGCTGACCCTTCAGTCTCTGCTACCTTCAGCACCCTACAGAGACCAGGAGGGGATTCTTTTTCTATTTGAAACAGAGCCCCAGGCTCTTGCCTCAACCAAGTTCAAGTTCTTCTACCCATGATCCTTTGCTTCTTGTCAACCAATTCTGGTCTTCCTTGCCACACTCTCCCCGACCCATCCTACAACAGAAAGCCCTGGATGGCCTTGTAGGCTGACACATTGGGTCACCTCAAAGTCTCTGGTGGTTTTCCGTTGCCCATTCTTTAGCTACTATGGTCTTCATTGTGCTCCCCAACAGCACCGGCTCTTTTCTGCCCCTCAATTGTCACCTATTCCGTTTCTTCCTGAAGGACCTCTGTCATGGTCCTGCGTTCCCACTGGCTTATCTAACTTTGCTCTACTTTTGGTCTCAATGGAAATGTGATTGCTTCAAGAGCCATTGTAACTTCCCTGTTTCAAAAAAAAAAAGTAGCTTCTGTCTAGACATGCCCATGGACCCCAGAATCTGCTAACACTCACCACATTGTCCTGAATTCCTCCATGCTCTGTCTTCCCTAGCTGATGTCCTGTTTTGGAGGTAAGACACTGCCTAGTGGGTCATCTAAATTGCTAGGAAGCCCTAGGGGGGCAAGAACTTGGCATTTTCCTTTCCAATGACGTTTTTTCATTTGTTTACCTCAGCCCCATAATAGTTTTGAGATGTGAGGCCCACAACCCCTGTCCACTGTCCTGTTTATCCATGTACCCAGCCCCCATCACAAACAGCCTCCTTCCCCTCCCCCCTCTTCACTGACCACCAGCTCTGCAAATCGGATGTTGAGTTCCTCTGCATTCGGGATGGGGCTGGAGAACTCCATGTACTGCAGAGGGTGGTTGTCCCGAAGGTCGATCTCGGGGAGATCACTGCCCCCAAAGCAGCACAGGAAGCTCAGGCCATGGTGGTTCCTCTTGCGGGGTGCCATGGTCATTGCACGCTGGGATGGTCAGCAGGCAGGTGTCCTAGGTCCTCATTGCTCTCTAAGCAACAGAACAGAGAGCATGGATGGTCAGATAGAGCAGCCAGAAGAAGCCCAAGTGCCTCCAGCAAGGGGAGACCGAACCCTGGGGAAGACCTACCCAATGGGATGGTATTAAATGCAATGAAGAAAATACAGTTAGGTCTGTTTGGAAAGTTAGGACAGTTGTTTATTTTCTTGCTCTAACCTTCTGTGTGTGCATGAGTGTTTGTGGCAGACACATCTGTATATATAGGTGGGTATATAGGTATACAGTGCATGCGTATGTGGAGGTCAGTAGTCAGTGTTGGGCATCTTCCTCATTTTCTCTCCACTTTATTTATTTTGAGACAAAGCTTCTTACACTAAGCCTGGTGTAGCTGGACTGGTTGACCAGCAAGCCCTAGAGATCCTCCTGCCTTCACCTTCCCAGGACTGGGATTATAGGCACGTGCTGCCTGGTTTTTACGTGGGAGCTGGGGATCTAAACTCACGTCCTCATGCAAATGCAGTGAGCATTTTATCAGCAAGGCTATCCTCTCAGCTCCAGATTCTCTTTTTATACTGTTGGCCTTTGTGGGGAGGAGTTGATATATTGGATGTTTAGCCATTTCTCCTAGATCTGGACCACCGGCCCTCAAAGTCATCACCACACCAGTGCTAAAAATGTTGACTATAACAAGAACTTAAACCCCAATGACAGAACCGCCTTATCGCTGCTTGAAGGGGTAATCCTTCAGGGCATGTCACATCCATGGAAATTCTTCATTTCCAGCCCTCTTTCCCATAAAGACTACATGAAAGGGAGCCTCCAGAGCTGTGGAACTAAGATAAACGAAATCTAGAAAGGCATTCCTTTGGCCCAAGCTCTAGAGTCTTAGGGAGAGATAAACATGTTTATTCCTAGAAAACTCAAGAAACTTCTAGAAAACGGTGCTTTACTTTCTAGCTCCTAACCATCTAGATAAAACAGCACAATCTTATCTTGTCTCTCATATGAGTCATGGTCTTTTTATTGGCTCCAATTTTATCTTTATGAGTCTTGTGATAGTTTTTTGAATAAGCCAGGGCAAGTCTCAAAAACGCTGTTTAAGAGGGCCTGTATTGGTTATATCCTTTCCTGGGTTAAACAGGCTCTTTCGTTCATATGGGAGGCTCCTTGGGGACAGGGGCTGTATCTCCTGCTTCTCTGGTGACCCCACCCTGATTCTGTAGCTAGTGAATGATGGTACTTAGTAAGTGCTCAAACTCAAGTTGGTCAATTTGGAAACGATTTGGGCTGATAGAAAAGGAAGGAAGAGGGGTCCTTCTTCACCGGTTAGGAATCACCATTGCTAAGCAATGAGAAACTTTTGCAAAGAACAAGAGCCTGGGATGGGGAAGCAGCTAGGAGGGTAACAGCCAACCTGGGACCAGATGCCAATGACTTGAAATTAACAAGGCGGGAAGTGAGATGAGGGTGGACAGGGCAAAGCCCTGGTTGGCTGACTAATTCTTGGGCTCCTGAGGTATCAACCTGTAGGTTGACAGGAATGGGGTGTCATGCAGGACACACAGCAGATCCCCTGTTTTTATCGACCTTCCATGTGCTGAGGCAGCAAGACCACTTTGGATAAGGTACAGAGTATGACAGGAAGTGAATGTTTATTACAGCCAGGCTTGGGTGGGCAGCGTGAGACGGCTAGGAGGACTTGTGATCTGGTCTGCTCTTACTGTATTCACCCTGAATTTCCTGTTCCCCCAGCCTAATAACCTCTTCAGCCTTCTCTGCTCTTCACCTCCTAAGCAATACTTGGCCAGGAGGGTGAGAGCCAAGCTTAGAGCAATTGTTTACAGACATGGCTGCCCTGATTGGTTCATCTCCGGTGGTCAATTTAACTGGATTTAGAATCATCAGGGAAACAAATCTCTGGTCAGGTTGGTGAGGGATTTTCTAGAATAGATTAGTGGAGGTGGGAAGACCCGTCCTGCCCGCGGGCTTGGTTCCCCCTCTCTCTGCTTCCTCCCTGATGTGATGATGTCATAACAACTATCTTCTCCTGCCATGCTTTCCCCTCCAATGATGAAACTCCTCCTTGAAACTAATCTGAAAATAAACCCTTTCCTTCTTTAAGCTGCTTCTGGTTGGGTACTCCCTCACGCCCAGCAATGAGACAGTAATTGATACCTTTATGATACCTTTATGATCTTTATGATACCTGTTATCAAATATAATGTTTTTTTCAAGTGAGAGGAGTGAAGTGTAGTAGCCCAAGAGGGGGAATGTAAACACAGACCCTCCAGTCAGGAAATACTGTCCCCCAAGAAAAGGGCCCTGTGCACTTGGGGTATATTGCCCTTTTAGGGGGTCACCTGTATGACAGGCAAAAAGGGGAAAGGTCCTGAGGTCATACAGCTAGAGACAGGTAGGATTAAAAGCCAGGACTCAGGCTAAGGAGATGATAAAGTGCTTGATACACAATCATGCAGACTTGAGTGTGGATCCCCAGTGCCTACAGAAAATCCTGGGTGTGGTGGTAATCCCAGTTCTAGGGAAACAGAGATGGGAGGATCCTTAGGGATTGTCGAGTAGGTAATCTGGTCAAATCGGTGAGGTCCAGATTCAGTGAGAAATCCTGTCTAAAAAGAAAGACTGTGGAGTGTGACAGGAAGACCCTCGATGTCAATCTCTGACCCCTACATCCCAGTGCACATACACGCACCCATACTCACACATGTACACCCACACATTCAAATACATACACATGCAAAATATATATATAATAAATATGCATTTATATATATTATTTATATATTATATTATTTATGTTATATTATTCTATATTATATTAATATATTATTATATATGATATATTATTTATATATTATATTATATATTGTTTATATATTATACATTTTTTTTATATTATATATAAATATATGTGATATATATATATATAACCAGGACCCAGGCATCTGGCTGTGGTGGTCTGGCTGAGGCTCTACCACGTCAGCGTTACTCCCCTGTCTTGCTCTCACAGACCCCTCCCCACCTGCTAATCACCCCCTTCCATTAGAGATAACTACTCTCCGTGGCTTAGCTTAGAAAGACCTCAGGTTCAAAGCCTTCTAGTCCAGGAAAGGCTGATGGGGGTTCCTAGGGCTGCTGGTCTCTCTGCTGACAGTAGGAACCACTTTTGTCTTCCAAGCCCAGCTTTCACACCTCCCCTGCTCCAATGCCTCCCTGGCTCCAGGTCCTATGGGAGAGTAGAGAGCAGAGGCCTGGACATAAGAAAGCCTGGGCTTCTTCAACTCCTGGCTGTTGACCTGGCTGAGCCCCCTGCTCTTTCCACTTGAAGCTGAGATAATCACAGCACCTTGCTTGTTGGGTTTTCATGCAGGGAAGCAAAAACCCCACAGTACCTGGATGCTCACTAGGTGGAAGCCAACATGGGCACTGGGCTTCAGCCCTTTATTAGGCCTGTGGGGCTGCTAAGGCCTGGCCTTGCAGGAATTGTTTGCCAGAATTAAGACAGTTTGAGAGGGCCTTGGGTGATAGCTTTATCAGTAAAGCACTCGCCTGGCAAGTATGAGGACCTAAATTCAACCCCCACAACCCAGGTAGAAAGCTCTTAATCTATTCCTAGTGCTGGGGGGGGGTGGAAACATGAGGATCACTGGGGTTCTCTGGTGAGAGAGAGAGAGAGAGAGAGAGAGAGAGAGAGAGAGAGAGAGAGATCTTGTCTCAAAAATGTGGATGGAGGGGCTGGAGAGATGGCTTAGTGGTTAAGGCATTTGCCTGCCAAGCAGAAGGACCCGAGTTTGATTCCCCAGCACCCACATAAAGCCAGATGCACAAGTTGGCACATGTGTTTGGAGTTCATTTGCAGTGACTGGAGGCCCTGGTGCGTCCATTCTCTCTTCCTGTCTGCCTCTCTCTCTCTCTCTCTCTCTCTCTCTCTCTCTCTCTCTCTCAAATAAATGAATAAAGAAAATATATTTTTAAAAAATGTGGATGGAGACCGAGGTACAACACCTGAGGTTGTCCTCTGGAATTCATACAAACACACACCCAAAACACATGCATCTGCACATACATGAGTGTATTACACACACACACACACACACACACACACATACACACACACACACACACACACACACACACACACACACACACACACACCAAGAAAGACTTTGGACAAAGGAGTCCTGGGCTCTGAGCTCTCCCTACTTAGACAGGTCAACGAAGAGGTGAGGAAGATCTGAGGTGATGAGTATGTTAATTATCTTAATTGGGCGATTACAAACATAGACATATGACATCACCTTTGTGCTCTGCAAGTACATATAACAATCATGTGCTGGTCAAAAATGACACATGACCGTGCTAGGAATATGGCTCAGTCCTTGAACTATTTGCCATGAGGGCTTGAGGAAGCGAGTTCAGATCCTCAGCACACAGGCACAGAAGGGCATCCCTGAAACCCTGGTGCTGGAGAGGCAGAGGTAGGAGGAGCCCCAGGGCAAGCTAGCTAGTCTAACCAATCAGGTGGTTCAGCGTTCTCAAAATGTCTGGTACACACACATACACTGGCATGCACACACATATGAGTCCACTTGCATAGGAACCAAATGCATGTACGCCAAATAACACACATACATAAATAATAATAAGACACAAAAAGGAAAAAAAAGAAAAGCAATCCTAGTCCCCCTAAACAGAGTGGGAAGGCGAGGAAGCCACATTAGGTCCTTCCACCAAAGGCCCTTTAGAAAGAGGAGCTGTGGCAATTTTCACCTCAGAGAAGAGACGACTTGAGGAGCAACAGGGGACAGCAGAAAGCAAGGACAGAATGCAGCCCGGCAGAATGAATCTGAACTCAGGCCAGAGGGATTGAACCTGCCTACAACATGACCCACTTTTCTATCCATGGAAACTTCCCCAGTGCTGACAACCTCCTGCCCTCCACATCCTGTCCTTTCTTCCTGTGGGGACAAGGTCTTCTCAGGACTCCAGACCCTACCACAGGCCGCCTATCTGAGACATGGAGTCGTGGGGCTAACACCACCTGTGAGCTGCAAAGTCCCCTGGTAGGGTCTCCTTGAGGCTTCATTCACTTTCAATGTCATATTCCCTCCACTCTGAGGCTGGGGCTGGTCCCAGATCTGTCACTAGAGTAGAAGGCCAGGGGTCATGGTGTTTGCTTCTCTCAGCCTTGTATAACGCCTGTGTTCCATTAACGACTCCCAAGGAGTCTACCAGCCCGACCTTTCCCACCGCCTGGCTCAATCCCTTTCCCAAAGGGATCCCAAGTGGCTCCTCTCAGCCTGTCCTGAACACTTCCCCCACATTCCTCCCCAAGTCAGGCAGGAAGGACTTCCTATTACTCAATGTCATTCCTCCCATTTGGTCTGCAAAAATGAAAAGCCTAGCCCTGACCCCCCACCCCCCAGCACTCCACACTGCAAAGCTTGTATATGAACCCTGATCACCCAGTGCTTATTGGTCGGTCCTCGGTTCAGACTGGGCTGCGTGCTGGCCACTGGGTAATCTACCGTTCTGCCCCATGATGATCTAAGATGATGGCTTCGTTTCAAAGAAGTGATGAACCGGCTGAGGAGATGGCTCAGGGGACACAGTGTTTACCACAGTGATGAGGACCTAAGGGCAGGTGCCAGCAGCGCCCATGTAAAAACCAGCCTCTTAGTTTGTCATAGCAGTGTGAGAGAGGAGACAGGAGAATCCCCTGGGACGCACTGGCTTGTTAATTTCACTGACACAGTGAGGGATCTTGTTTCAAAAAAAAACACGTGTGTGTGCACACTACACACGCACACATATGCAAACACGAGAAAAGAGCAAGGAGATCAAAACAACAGTGTGGTTCAGAGAAGTTCATTGCCTTCCAAAAGGTCACACAGCTCGTTGGCAGCACGGCGAGACTTCAGTCCCTGTTTAAACTCTACAGCTGGAACCCATTAAAGCCACAGGGCATCTGTCCAATACTCTTAAATTGGGATTAATTCAGCATTTTTTCTAGTGTTCAACTGTCACAGAATCAATAAGTCATGTGTTTCCTGTAAGCTGGGCCAGGTGTTCTTGTGGATCTGTGACCATATTCGACCTTATGAGACAGGTATGATTATTACACCCCTGGTAGTTGATGTTATTGAGGCTATGAAGTTTTTTGTAGCTTGGGTAACTATAGCTCGGAGCCAGGTAGGACTCACACATTAACCTTCAGACTCTGTGTCCAGCGTTCTTGTCACAGAACCAAAGCTGACCCATATGCCCACTTAAGTTCTTAAAGCTGGTGCCACAGCTTTGGGACATAGCCTTTTCCCTGAGTCCCCTCCCCATTCCTCACCATGGAGACACAGGACAAGGACATATTAACTCTGTTTCTCCTTGGCCACATCCACAGTGACTTCTAGAAGCCAGGTGTGGGACAATCGTTTCTTGATGTCCCCAACTTCTTCTTTGTATGTGTATGTGTGGGTGTGGTATGTGTCCATTTTTGTATGTGGGTCAGTGAACATGTGTGAATGTTGGTGTGTGTGTGTGTGTGTGTGTGTGTGTGTGTAGAGTCCAGAGGTCATTGTCAGGTGTGTGACTCACTCACTTTCCATCTCATTTCCGAGACAGGGTGTCTCACTGAACCCAGAGCTCACTGATTCAGCTCAATAACCAGAGCTCAAGGATTCTCCTGCCTCCACCTCCGCAGAGCTGGGATGACAGGCATGTGCCTCTATGCCTGGCTTTTAGGAGGGGTTGGGACCCCAAACTCAGGTTCTCATTTGCTTGCACAGTGAGCACCCTACGCACTGAGCCATCTCCCCATATGAGGTTTGGGAATCAAATCCAGGTACTCCAGCTTCAATGGTAAATGCTTTCATTTCTGAGCTCTCTCTCTCTCTCTCTCTCTCTCTCTCTCTCTCTCTCTCTCTCTCTCTCTCTCTCTCTCTCTCTCTCTCTCTCCAGCTCCAAATATAGTGATTCTAATCACAACAGAGTTATCTTTGATGGAGCACCTTGCGTGCCTAAAGATTTTCTAGAACTCTCATGTGTTCCACAGACAAGGAAATCTGAGGCTCAGAAAGATGCTAAGAGTGAGTTCAGGACTCCACTGAGGTCTTCAGACCCATTCCTGATGTGCTCGTCTGACCACAGGCTGCTGGGAAAACAGAGCCTCTTTGATGAGGGCAAGAAATGAGGCCAGGATGGAGAGATGGCTCAGTGTGTAAAGTGCTTGCCTAACGAGCGTGGCGACCTGAGTTTGGATTCCAAGGACCCCTTGTAGAAGTCAGGTGTGGTAGCAGGCACTTGTAATCCCAGCACTGGGGAGACAGAGACAAGAGGCCCCTTGGGCTTGCTGACCAGCTATTCTAGCCAAATACACATGAGCGAGAGACCCTACTCTGAAAAGTAAGTTGGGGAGTGACCAAGGAAGACACTGCCATTGATCTCTGGCCTCCACA
>PVHP010044928.1:0-13903 GCA_004024765.1 Zapus hudsonius | reverse complement strand
TTTAATTTAATATTTATTGTCCATAATGAGTTACATTATTTAGTGGGCAAACCATGCGTTGTTATCCCGACTTCCCCAATTCTCCCCCTCCCCATCCCTGATCAGTTGTATATCCTCCTTCGTGGGCTGTCTGTATTAGTCCTTGTGGCAAGGGATCCTGTATATCTTAGTACTCATCCCGGTCTTCCTGGCCCAAGTGAGTTGTTACTGGTGGGTGCTATGCCTCTGGACCATCTCCCCCACCACAGCTCTCACAATCTTTCCGCCCCCTCTTCCGCTCAGTTCTGAGTAATAAGGCTGCTTTAATGTTGCGAGCTTAGGGGTCCTTGTGTCGAAAATCCTTGGTTTCTGTCTCATTGGCCTATCCTATGTTGATTGAATGGCTGTGGTTATAGGTCCCTTGTTCATCTGTCATTTTATTTCTTATTATAATTTGCAAGTTACTCACCATCCTGATTTTCTGGCACCTTCATTTTCCCTTGCCTGCATATTGCTTAGCATTCTAAGGCAGCTTTAAATGAAGTTTTCTTTTCCTTCTCTGACTTCAATGGAATTTGAAAAGGCAGAGGAGTAAATATATATGTTTAGGCAGCAACAAGCTATCCTCTGACCTCCTTCATATCCCTCAACCCTCAGAACACAAGGAAACTATTATTTATTATGATGCTTCACAGTCACTGATTAAAATTCCAATTGATTTCACTACTGGAAATGTAGAGAACTGCTGTTTTCTAATTTATATGATATTTGAGACTAGTATCAGTCTCTGGGCAGCAAACTCAGAAATATCCTCTTGGGTCTTGGTCTGAAAAGATTTCATCTACTTAAATGTTCTACACTTCATATCTCTCACCTTGGTGAGGTGCTTCAAGGATAGCTTTGGTGGCCACGACTTATCAGTAATGTCACTTTTGCAATGGAAGGACTTTCTTCAGAGGCTAGGAGATTACTTTGATTTGTGTGGTTGTGTCACACAATGTTTAAATGCTCCTTTCTCTGTTTAAGTCCAGAGAAAACCAGAAAAGATTCAAAGACACTTCTTAGAGAGCTTTATTAATGGCTCCTGAGATCTGTGTTTCTGGTTGATCTCATTTCAAACCTGATTAAAAGACATTTGTATGGATTAGAGATTAAAGTCTCCGGTGGCAGCTGCAGACTGAAGAGGGGGGCATCGGCTTCCCCGTAGTCAGAAAGAGAATTGATTGTAGGAATATCTGTGTAGAGTCACTTAAAAACACACCTCTACCTAACTTCCTGCAAACACTGAAGGAACTAAAGCCAGAAGTGGCTTCTGGGTTGTCATCAGAAGGAGTGGAGAGGGAGTATGGGTAGCAAGTTGAAGGAGAGATGCTGCCCATGCTAATAACTGCTCCAGTGGTTACACCAGTGTCAGTAAGGTTTCACAGAATTGTGTTAATGGGGTGAAATTTCTACACAGAGAAACAGAAAATTCACCCATACCCTCTTCTTCCACTTGAGCTCCAACCCAAGATGGGGAGCTGGGAAGATAGCATAAGCCTAAATTCAAGATGGAGCATAGACTGGTATCTTGTACCTGATAAGCTAATTATTGAAAGAAGACACATTGAAGATTAAATGCCAAGAGAACATCTTCATAGACATCATGTGTCAGGAAAATATTGGGGATCTGACTGGAATTTCCTCAAGGGACAAAGACATAAAATGCTAAGTTTTATGAAAACACCTTTTTTATTCTCAATATTTAAAAATTTTAAAGAAACATAATTACAGGGGCACAACCCACTTTCTTCTAGCTGATTCTAAAATGGAGTTCTCTTCGATTGAGACTATAGGATTGATAACCCAGAGACTGACGGTCCCAGGTCTACCATGCCCTATTGTCAAAGCTCTGAAATCTATCTATCAACTGATGCTTTTTCATTCTTGTTAGCCTAAGAATTTGAGCTACTTTGTCCTTGTTGATAACATTAAAATGTAGGTGTGAAAGAAGAAAATATAAAGCTCCACATCCAAAGTTTTGAAAGCAAGTTCTTTGGCCGAGCAGGTTCAGCATGACCTCAGAATGTGTGATCATTATATGTTCTCAGGGTTACCTACTATGAAATCTAGAGATGAGGGCCAACATCCCTACTTGCATTTTAACAAGCCTACTAAGCGATCCCAGAGAATGGAGTACCATAGATGATCAATGGAGCCTCATTTTATTAAGCTGAGCCCCCACCTTTTACATTAAAAACTGAAAAACTTTCTTAATGCTGGAGGATATTGCTCAGCACAGTATAAATCTATTGCATATGATTCTTTTTTCACTTTGTTTGATGTGATTAAAATACTACTTGATTTCCCTGAGAACAGATTGCCAGAAACACGCCACTTACCCAGAGGTAACTGTCTCCCTGCATCTCACAGAGGCATTTTCCCAGGGACTAACCTTGAGCTCTGAGAATTGAATGAGTCTGTTTTGAGTCCTATCTTCGGTCCTCCTAGTTATATAACCTTGAGAAAATTGTTTAAAAAGTTTAAACCTTAGCTTCATAAATGTTGACATTGAGATGACAATTAGAGTTTTAACCTTATAGAATTGCTGAGAGGAGGCCCGAGTGCCACACTGCATACTAATGTGAGCAAAGTGCTTCATTCAGTGTTACACATAAGCTTTCAGTAAATGGTGATGGTGAGGATTGTGTCCAGGATGCCCTCCACGCAGCTTGTCCTACACCTCACGTGTCCTCATGTTTCCAGAAGAAAACAACAACAGAGTTAGTCAAGAAGTCTCAGAATTTCACAGCTTGTTTTGCTCCAAGGACATAGTTCTTTCCCAGAATTCATGAGGGCCTTCGGTCTGACCCCATTTTCTCCTATCAGTTTTCTTAGAAACCAGCATCATGAATTAGGCAATGTTTTGGTCCTGGCCAGCAGCTGAGAAGATCAGAGGGCAGTGTGCCCTGTTCCACTGTGGAGACAGACTCCCCATAAACATCTCCTTTTGTGTTCCAGACCACCAACCTGTGGACAATTATTTCCACCAAACACAACACCTAGTTTCTGTCTTGGAGCATCTGAATCTGAATCATAGTTACTACAGACTTTTCTTCTACATTGACGTATATCTACTGTCTTATCTCTGGGTTAATAAATTTAACATTTATATGATTTTTTTTTTCAGGAATACAGAAGGATCTGCCCTTGCTCTCTTTTATGAGAAAACCAAAATTACCTCCAAATGTTAGGCTTTCGATCAGTCCTATCAAAGGTCAAAATACAGGAAATCTGTTATAACAAGTAGAGTAATTCAGGGAAGACCTGGAATTCTAGCCATTCCTCACACAATTTGTGATATTTTCTAAATTTCCCATGGATACCAAGAAATGATGAATGTTTAAAGAATAGTTTCTGCAGTGATGTTCAGAGAGTCACTTGAGAAATAACAGTAGACCATTTAAGTTTGGTTTTCTGTACAAGGATAGACTGGAATTTTTGACTTGTGTGTAGCCTAACAAGGCAGAATCAGATGTGAAAAAGATTGTATGGGGAAGATGCTTGGGAATGAAAAAGGGGAGGAACCCAGGGAAGACAGGGAGCGTCTTCAGCCCTCAAGGCTGCTCTGACACCTGAGAGAGTAAATGGGAAGGATGAGTTAGACAGGGTGACTTTCAGATGGAACGTAGTTCTCAGAAACCTGTAGCCAGGTGAATGGAAGTCTTCTAGTCCTAATTGCCCTTTGGAAGAGGGCTTTATTCCATTGGAATGGGTCTACTATAATACATTTGTATATACGTGTTTATGTAGCATGGTCTACCATGGTATGTTTATTAGCATATCATGTTTTATGTATGATGCATTTATGTAGCATGATCTAACACGATAAGTTTATTAGCATATCATAGTTGTGTATATATGTTTATGTAGCATGGTCTACCATGGTATGTTTTTTAGCAGCTGTTACAGGAAAAAATTTCCCTAGGAAGACAAAAACACATGTCTATTCACCTCAGATGGGGCTCAGATGACAGACCAAAGTATGATTATACCAAAATCAGTTTGGGTTCACCAATGAGTTTTTTTTTTGGGGGGGGGTTACTTACAGAGAAGATGAAGGGTTGCTTACAGCAGCAATGGATGACTTGAAGGCAGCCACTTTACCAAGAAGCCCACCCTAGCAAAGGTGGCCACTCATGAAAACTATCTCTGGTGCAGGCAGCTTAGCTGGTTGGAGAGGCTTTTTCAGTAGTTTTCACTTTATAACATCTTAGGGAGGGGTCTTCAAACTTTTTTTGAGACTCCCTGAGTCTCTTGACTTCCTTCTTCCTCCAGGAGACAATGCTTCAACTGATACAGAACATTGGTCAAAGCTACCTCTCAACAGTTTATCATTCCTATAACCTTGAGGAGTGGTTTGCACAAACTTTGAAGTTTTAACTCTCCTAGACTTGACCTCTTGAGTCTCCAAAGCCTCCCTCCTCCCTTCAGAAGAGAATATCTCAATTTAGAGTAATTGTCTATACAACAGCAGCTAAGGGAGACATAGTTCCAATGTGACCACAGTCCGTCTGTGAGCAGTACATTTGCATGGCCACCAGAGTTGGCTTGGCCATTATGTAGGATGGATAGAGCTGTCTTGAATAGCTATGCATACTGAGTCCTGCCCAAAAGAAAATGGTCAAAGAGCAGAGATGTCTGGAATCTTGCCAGGTTGCTAAGCTATGCACCTGGGGAGCAGGTTGCACTTGGAGAAGGCACCTGCCTTAATTCATATAGTGGTCTATCTGGGCAGGGGTTTCCAGAGAAACATGGTATTAAATGAAACATTAAAGCATGGTACCTTTAAGAATAGAAGTCTATGTGTATTCATGTATATGCATGCCTCAGTGAGTGGGTAGGAGGGGCACTACAAGAAGAATCCCCTGGAATTGATGCTGTAAGCTAGGAGGCCAATTAGCATTGAGTTCTCTCATTCTCTAGAGGTAGGGGCAGAGGATTCCTTAGAACCAAACGTATGAGTTTTGGTAATTAATCATTTGAATATAAGAGAGTCTCTTTTATTGAAAGCATTCAAACTCATCACCTAGTGAGAAGGGTGAAGTTCTAAAGACTTCATTTATCTCTGTTCCTTTGTACTCAGCAGTGTCTACACAAATTGCCTATCAAGTGAAATGCAAGGGGGAAAGGCACATGGAATGTTCTAGAAGAATGCTTTGTTTTAACTCTAGGCATGATTCTCTATTTATTATCAGAGGGAACTGTATCAAATAGTGCTGTGCTGGAAACACTGATTAAAAGCAACTTTTCATTTGATTCTTAAAAAAAAACAACACCCAAAGAGTATAAATTGGAAGCTGATGAGAGAAGGGGAAGACAGTGGAAGAGAGCTAGTTATAGGCTGAAACTAGATGCAAAAGGCAGAGCAAGTTACAAAATGACTCTGGCTGGTTGTGGGGGCCACAGACAACCAGAACAGATCTGCCCTTAATGTGTCCACACCATGGTTATGAATTAGTTAACAGTCTACATAATCTTCATGTGCTGCTGCTAAGATTTCAGGAATTTTAAATCTAAATGAAGGCACTTTGCTTATCCTGTGTAAATGGAACTTACAAACAGAACTGCAATTTCATTTAATAGCTATAAACCATTACTCTAATGGTTTGACAAATACCTATGAGCATAGACTGCAATATTTCATCCAAGAAAGGACTGAATATTAAATAAATGTAACCTCCCAATGGGTTCTACTTTAACCCCCTACTAATTTTGGAGGGTGAATTTAAAAGCTGAAAGCATTTTCGAGGAAATGTTAGGGATGGATGCAGCAGGTACCATAGTGCCGATTAGTACTTTATCCCAGCAATCACCAATCCTTTTCTCATCTCCCGTTTTCACTCCAAGCTCATGATGGTAAAGTGCAGAACTTAATTCAGAAGTTGGGAATGCCATCGCTTCAGTCTGACATCCTGCTTGGGGATTTAAGCAATTAATGAATCTCCTCTGTATTTGCCCAGGCTTATTATACTTCTTTGGAAAATCAAAACTAATAATAAACATTTAGAGATCTCACTTAAGGTCTCATCCATGTGAGACTCCAATAAAATATAAATAATGAATCATCTTTCCATAGCTCGGGACCATAGCAAAGATGCCATCTATAGACTGAAAGAAGAAAGTAGAGGCAAGGGACTTGAGGATCAGGAAATATGTAAGTTTGAAAATTTGAAGGTTGCGTAGGACCAGAAAAATGATTTCTATAATTATCATCTGTAATTAAGGATACTTTTGATGTTGGCTGATTATAGACCAGGAAAAATAGGACAATGCCCCCAAAGACAGATTTGCTCAAGGAAATTTTTCATGAGAAAAGAGACAGTTGTTAGGCTAAGTCTAAGATATATTAGTGTCATTTGATTTATGAACTCCCCCTTGGGGACATATCACTTTATAAACACTACATGTGAACATTTATTCTGATGATGGGGGTGGGATCTGTGGAAGAGACCTACAAAATTGATCATGTTGGTAATAACCCAAGCAAAATAATAGCAGCTACAAACCCTTTAATTATAACTGGCTTCAAAAAAAATCCTTGAAACTACTTGTAATGGTTGCTTTCATTCTGTAGTTTTGTTTTGTGTTTGACATGAGAAAAAAAAATGTGCTGAAAGCTACTGATTACCCAATAGCAATTACCAGAAAACCAATCAAAAGGCAATTTGGATTTTTAGAAAAGTGTGACTTATCAATTTATCCAATGGAGTTTTTCGTTTTTTCATTTCTAGTTAATTGGATGTGGTTTAAAAAAAGTCATTTCATAGGAACACAGATTTTTTTAAACTAGTAAAACAGACCAATAAGCCAGACCAGAAACATATCTTTCACTGTCAGAAAAATTGGCCCTGTCACTACACCCATTCATTTCCGAGGCGCATCCTGTTCTCCAGGCCTTCTTCTGCTCAGTGGTTATTCCAGTGTGCAGAAATTGCTGCAGGAGACCCTTTCATCAACAACAAAGCAGGCCTGGTGTGCACCATTGTATTCTGAGAAAAAAAATAGCATTATTCCAAATGAAGTCTCTGAATTATATAACATTTTATCAAATGACAGGAAAAGGCCAGAGAGGTGAATCAGTGGTTAAAGGTGCTAACTTGCAAAGTCTGATGTCTGGAGTTAAATTCCTCACTACCCACACAAAGCCAGGTGCACAAAAGGGCACATGCATCTAGAATTCATTTGCAGTACCAAGAGGCCCTGAATAGATTTGAGGTAGAAATTAATCCCCTACCTATCATAATGGGAAGTTTTTAAAAGAAAAATGATATCACATGGGGGGGGGGCATGATCATCTATCATCTCACCTTTCTGAGTCCCTCTGGGTCTAAGACCCAGGGTGTGTGTCTGGGTTCTAGATTGAACTACAGCAGCAGTAACTTCATAGAATCCATGATATATCCTGTGTATGTAGCAGTTAGCTTCTTGCTCCTAGGGAGAAAAACCCAACCTTCCAGAAATATTTTATGGAAGGAAAAGGTTTATTTCTGGCTTACAGTTTCATCATGGTGAGGAAAACATAGCAGGAGCAGACAGCTGGTGTTGTATCTCTGCTGAAGCAGGGAGGAAGGAGAGAGAGTAAACTGAGTGTTGCAGACAGAGGCTTGGCTATAACATCCCAAGACCTGCCCAGCAATACAATCCTCCAGCAAGACCTCAAATCCCAGAGGTGCTACCAGCTAGCAGTTAATCACAAACACATGAGACTCTAGGGACACTTTATGTTCAAACTACCACAGTATACATATATGCATATACAGATACAGACACATCCACATCATATCCATATGCATATACATACACATATACAATATCACTAATGTGGTGAACATATACTTCAATGGAATTCTTGAAGTTTGCATGTACACATAAATGAAAACATGTATGTTTACAAACACTCAAGCATGTACACACAAGTGTGTGTGTGAGAGAGAGAATGAGAGTGTGTGTGTGAGAGAGAAAAGGGGTGCTGTTTTAAATAGAAAGTATTTCCCTTCATTACTGGAATGGACCTACAATAGGCAAATTCCCTTTTGATCTCAGCATTAATCTTATTGCATTTTTGAACCTAGATGCTCATGCAGTCTGGAAGTTACACTAGATCTCTACTAAAGGAAAGGAAGAAAAAAGGAGGCGACTGTGAAGTGGATCATGAGGACTGTTGTTTGAATTCTCAGCACTCACATAAATTCTGGGTGAGAGGGTCATCCTCCTTAGAATCTCAGGACTTGGGAGGCAGAGAAGGGGATCCTAGTGGCAAGGTAGCTGGCTAGCTAATTTAGCCAAATCTGTGAGTTCTGGGTACAAGTGAAAGACCTACATGTAAATAGAGTGGAGAACAGTAAGGAGACACTCAGTGTTTACTGCTGTCCTACATATTCACGCTCACACATGTGCACCTGCACACACATGTGCTTGCATGCATTCAAACATGCATACATACATATACAAAAAAGAGAGAGAAGATGGCTGGGTAGAGAAGGAGGGATAAAGAAGAGAGAAAGGAGAGGGGAAAGGGGAAAGAAATGAAAGGAGGAAGGGAAAAATGAATGGAGGGAGGAAAACAGGGAAAGAAGGGAAGGGAGGGGGAAGGTGGGAGGAGGAAGTAAGAAAGGAAAGAAGGAAGGAAGAAAACAAGGAAGGAAGGAATATAACAAAGGAGGAAAGAAGGAAGAAAACAAGGAAGGAGGTAAGAGAGGAAGGAAGAAAACAAGGAAGGAAGGAATGAAAGAAAGAAGGAAGGAAGGGTGAAGAAAGAAAACAAGGAAGGAAGGAAGGGAAGAAGAAAGAAAACAAGGAAGGAAGGAAGGGAAGAAGAAAGAAAACAAGGAAGGAAGGAATGAGGAAGGAAGGAAGGTGTTTGAGAGAGCCCCCTCTGCTGTATTGAAACCTGCTTTTCACTGGGCAGATGCTGAAGGCAAAAGTGTACAATTGCTTTTCTTTCAATATCCCATTTGCAAGGACATCTTTCCATTGATCTCTGTCCATGTGTCCTGGAAGTGCGTGCTGTTAATTTGTTTTGCGAGATATAGATCCTGGAGTGTTGCCGACATTGCGTTTTCCATTAAAGTTCTTCATAATGGCTTATTTCGACTTTTGCAGTGAACTCACACCTGCTATTGTAGCTGGAATTCTATACAAAAACAAACAAAATGAAACCTAAAAAGTATTTCTGATGAATTCTGAGGTCCATGTGCCTCCTTGAGTGGAAGTTTATTTCACAGTAGAGATAAGTTTTGTTCTGACATGTACGGGTGCTGGAATTTTAAGGACAGATTCTATGGGGACAAATCTTTACCCCATTTAATGCACTCAAAAGAAAATGGAACTTTTGACATTACTAACATTTTGCAATGTGAGGAAAATTTGAAATTAGGATTTGACTTCCTTGTTTATTCAAGCATAGAGAAGTTTTGATCACATTTGTTTTATGTTAGTGTTTTTAAGTGCCTTTTACACGTTATAAGTACATGTACAAGAAAAATTGTTAACACTGCTTTATGTCATCTGTTCAGTCGGCCACCCAGATATTGTTTTCCCGATGTCAAAGATGTAATAGGAAGAGTCACCAAACTCTAATGTTGTATTTATGTCCGGACAGATCTCAAGGCCTGTCTATAGGTTCAGTATTTTATAGAATAGTTCTGAATATGGTTAATAACAGGTTGTAACTTTAAGTCTCACCAGATTGATAAAACAGGCATAGTATCAAGGGTTTTTATTACTATCTCCCCAGTAGTAGTAGAATTTCACAGGCATAAAGTGTTCTTTCCTGACATTACATAGCTCACTTTATTTTTAGGGTGCAGAGTGTGATACTTATTTAAACAAGAAAAAGGAAATTAAATCTTAGAAGATCATTTATATAAGATTAAGGAAGCTATTGTAAATTTACATGTGATAAGGAAAATGTTGACTAAACTACAATCCAAGTCAGATTCTTTTCTTGCTATGCTTTGGAAAAAGAAGTTTTTCAATCGCCATATTTTCACAGAGAGGAAAGACATTTATTTGGCTCAGTTTTTTTAAGTGGACCTGAAGTACTGTTCTTATTAATCCAGGTGTAAAACAGGTAATTATTTAGAGATGCCTAAGGAAGCCTTGGTGTTTAGAGAGCTTTAGAGGTTTCTGGTAAATACAGATACATTTCAAAGACCCCCTTTTTTCCCCAGACCTCAGACTTTCAAAGCAAGGCACACAGATCAAATGATGTCATGTGTATGTCTCTTCTTTCCTCTCTGCCTTCTTTTGGCCATTCTATCCCCCGTTTGGCTGTACTGTTGACTTATGGGATCTTGGGACACTTATAACCACTATACCCAACTGGTAAGGAGGCCCTGGCTATTTGTCAGAAAGGACTGGTTTTTCAGAGAGCAAGCCAGGGGTGCAGAAGTGACTTCTTGACCCTTTTATAAGGGCTCCATTTGTAGAATCTTCTGTCAGTTTTTCCCAGGTTATACCTTCTAGCACCTTCCTTTCCCACTGTTCCTAATGACCCCCCCTGGCCTAAGACTACAGGTCCTACATGGTCTATGCAAGAGAACAAACAAGCTATGGCAGGACAGACGTCATGTCTAGTGTCTTTCTACTTGTGATTTTGATATATTTATGGCAAAAGGTTGTGGACTTGAGAGCAGTAGAATTGTGACAGAAATGGGCAGAATGGTGAAGTTGGACACATTATTTTTATTTTTACTTGCTTAAGTTTTGCCATCATTTAGTGAAAAAAAATTAATTAGAATGCAAAGTCTTAGGTATCCTTAACTGTGAACATTTCTTTTCAGGACCAAAAATCACACATTTTTTTTCCCTGTAATTATCAAGAGTCTACATTTATTATGGGAGATATAGAGTAAATTATAAAAAGTAGAATTCTCTACTCACTGTCAATATCAATTTTTGTTGTAAATGGGATAATGTGGTATATAGACTGTTGTAAGATAATAAAATAGCTTTCTGAATCCTAGACACTTTGAAGGTCTAGCACTGCAGCTAAAGGAAGATTAGAAGCAGAGTTTCTGTTGAGGATTTGGGTTGAATCTTTAGCACCATGAAAATTAGTTAATTAATTAATTTAACTAATTAATTTTAATTAATTAACTAATTTTAAAAGGGTAGCATTTGCTGTTTTTTCCTCTTCTGTTTTCTGTCTTTGTTATTCAACTACTTTAAATCTTGAGGTTTGTTGTGTTGAATTAATCCAGAACTGTTCCCTAATTCTGAATAAATTTCCTTTCCCACTCTCTCTCCCTATCTCTCTCTTTCTCTCTTTCTCTGTGTTTTCCAGGAAACAATAAATATTTCTGTAATTGCTAAACAAAACTACATGAACTAACTCCTAGGTCCACTTAAATATTTATTCCTTTGCATAAAAAAATAGATAATTCTAAATACTCAATTTATTTTAGACAGGGAGGAAGGACCAACAATTAAGATTCACAAATGTCATTCAAATGAGAGAAGTATTAAAATATGCAAATAAGAGGGGACTATACCAAATTTTTTTTCATGAGGGAATAAAATCATTTATAATAGTGATCAGAAGGCCAAGATATTAGCATGAAATGTTGCAAATATCAACTTTTAAATAAATAAAAGATTCTGAACTCTAGCTTCAATGCTTGGGTCAACAAGGTATAAAAAATAAAAATAAATACTCTACCAAATAAAACAAAAATCTATTAACAGCAATAAAAAAGTCATAGAAACAAAAAAAGAATCCCACAAACACATGAGTTAGTTACTCTGCATTGTATTTCATTCATCCATTTATGTATTCAAATCCTATTTACTACATGTTTGGCATATTATACTTATTATAATATACTTACCATGTTCCTGCCTTAGAGTATGCTCTAAAGTTGTGGGGATCCATGCGATAGCTTCTAGCTATATACAATTTTAAAATTATAATTCACTAAAATTAAATGAAATTTAAAATTCAGCTAGTCATGCTAGTTGCATTTCTAGTGTTCGGTAGTTAATCTGGCTTTGGCTTCCATAATAGACAATATAGATACAGACAGTTCCATCACTGCAGTAAGTTCTATTGGTCACCTTGTGTTAAACTTAATGGTGAGCCAACAACAAACCCCGCTATTATCTCTGGCCCTAAATTATAGTGGTGAAAGAACATGATTGTTTTTTAATCATTTCTATTGTAAATGCCTGGGTGTTGGAGAAAAGAGTTTCAAGAGAAGAGAAGAGAAGCTGTTCTGGGGAGTACTTAAGACATGAAGGAGAAGTCAGGTAAGCAAAGGGAGTTACTTCATGGCTTCACTAAGTAATCACCCTGCTTTTGGCCAAGGTCCTGTTTTGCCTTTCCCTTGTTCTCCTTGATGGACTGGGCCTGATCCCTGGAGACCATTCTGCTATCACAGTATATGTGAGGTCTCAAATGTGAACTCTAGACTCTGGGTCTGAAGACTGTCATTACCCACGGACATGACTACCTTACTCTAAGCTCACCCTCCTTCTTTTTTTAAATTTTTTTCTTTATTGTCCAAGATTGGATACATTGAATGAGCAAATGTTGTGTTGATATTCCCATTTCCCTCCTCCCTGTCCCCAATCCGCTGGGTATCCTCCTCGGTGGGCATGCTAGATCAATCCATGTGGTAAGGGGTTAGTCACCCTCCCTCTTTAGCCCATTTGGGCCAGTGTGATACTACATCAGTCCTCTGTGTCCACATGAATGACACAGCCACCTGATTCATTGACACTTGAAAAATATTAACTAAAGACAGCAAGTGTCCTGATGCCTCTTCGTCTCTTCCGATGTAACATGCAAGAAATACGCCCTTGCACACATCATCCCACACGCTCCTTCTCTCCACTGACAGGACCCTTGCAGCATCACAAAGGATGGATCAAAGTCTTCCCTGAGTTTCCCCTCAGTCTCCGAACCTAGTCACCCATTGCTTTGAATGATCCTATCCATTTTGTTTGCCACTGTGGTCCATTTCTGATCACCTTGTGCCACCCAATGGTCTGGCTTCTGAGCTCTGTTATGGACGTGATATACTTGCAAACAAACTCAAGCACCCTATCTATTCTGCAGATTCAACTTGACATTTGAGGTTCCCGCCATCTTTCCCCATGGCCTGTTCATAGAGTCATTTTACTTTCTCTCATTTCATTTTCTTTTCATAGAGACTGTGATGAACCCTGATTTATTTTCACAAAATAGTCTCTTCAATCTGAAGTTATTCACTCATAAACCAATGTATATTATATGCCTCTGATGCCTGTGCTCTTTGCTGGAAGCTGAGAACTCTAAGTAGATTGACACAATTTCTGTGCTCAAGAACTTTGCCATTCACTTCTTCCCTTCACTAGTTCCAATCATACCTTGACTTTAAGATGTATTTCCCTGCTGAGGGCTTTCATTGATTTTGCTTCCCTGGCTCATCCTGAATTTCCTCAGCATTAATGTTTTGATGCCATAGTTTGACAATTGGTTCATTCTGTCAACAAACTATCCATGAAGTCTCACTATATGCCAGAGACTTAATTCTTTTTTTTTTGAGGTAAATATAAACTTGTGAGATACATGTCTTGTTCACCTGGCACCACAGGCCAATGGTAGGCGAGAGTTCCCATGACTGCAGGAGCTGTGTTCCCTGAGTACTGTCTGCATGGTTAACATTGTTATGTTGCCCATGACACATAGCAGGCTGTGGGGAAGGCACGTGATCCAAGCCAATGGGCCATTATGGAACAACCTCCTGAACAAACTCAGGACCAGTAGGGACTATACCTCCTCTCTGTATTCCCCTGAATAATATGGAAAGTACACTGGCTGAAGAAATGCTTGTTGATGACAGACCTGAGTCCTGTCTTCACATGATCTTAGTCTGAACATACTCTCTGGAAGCACCCT
>PVHP010044927.1:0-13898 GCA_004024765.1 Zapus hudsonius | reverse complement strand
AGGGTTAGATGGGCCCCAGCTCTCTCGCTGCATCCTGAAAAATACAAACACAATCTCCATCGGAGAGTGAGATCAGTGTAGGTTAACAAATATACACAATTCTGGATTACCTGGATTCTATTTTTAGTAGCCTCCCCGTCAATCGCTCCCATATTGCATCTTTTCTTGTGAGCCCAAGAGTACGGGATCTGGTGTCTATCGCCCGGAATCCCCAGTTCCAGTCAAGGGCTCAACCTCACGAAGTGGAAAATTTGGCCGAATTTAAAAGCTGTTGTTTGTCTACCCCAGGCCCTGGCTCTTCCATTACACAAGTACTCCTTTCATGGTTCGCTGTTCTCTCCCAGTAGGAGGTGTGGTCAGCCTACTCATGGCCGCAGACTGTGTTTCATGTCAGTGGTCTCTATTTACTCCAGCTGTTGTTAATCAGTTTCCCCTGGCAGCTTGTGCAGTGCCTTCCAGCACTACACTAACTGCCTTCTGGGGGCTGGATACCATTCTGGACCTCAAAGGGTCTCTTGATGTTGATCTATGCTGATCTATGGCATTCTGTGGTTTCTTCAGCAACAGGGTTTTGCCTCAGGTCTGGGGAGGGCATTCAAGAGTGTTGACAGAATTCTGTCTTGTTTTTGGAACCCCATGGGTCACTTTGGTCAACAGCTGAGGGAAGGAACTGGTGACTAGGACCAGGGGTTGTCAGACTGATCAATTATTCACAGGCTTAGACACTCTCCCCTACTTCTCATGGCCCCTCTTGCCAGTCGAAGTCCACTACTTTCTCAATAGGTTACAGTATGCTTGTGAGGATTTTATGTTTTTGAACCTAATGTGGTTTAACCTCGTGTTTAAGCCATTCCCCTCCCCCATCCCTTACCCCTCATTCATAACCTCTCACTTCTTTCTACTAGTCTGCATAGAGTTTACAGTTATCCTGGTTAAGGACCACATATGAGGGAAAATATGCGGCATTCAATTCTCTGTTCTTTTGAGTGTTCACTTAGTAAGATCTGCTCAAAATCAGACCATTTTTTCCTAAATTTGGATATCTCATTTTTCCTTTTAGCTGAGTAATATTCCATTGTGTAAATATACCACAGTTTCGCTGTCCATTCCTTCATGCATGGGCATTTGGGTTGATTCCAATTCTTGGCTATTATGAATTGAGCTGCTATAAATATAGTTGTATAAATGTTTCTGCGTCAAGATGTGACATTTTGTGGATAGATGCCTAGTAGAGGGATAGCTAGGTCCATTGTTAGTTCTATGTCCATTGTGTTCAGGAGTCTCCACACTGCTTTCCATAGCGGTTGAACAAGTTTGCAGTCCCACCAACAGTGAATGAGGGTTCCTTTTTCCCCACATCCTCGCCAGCAACGATTGTTGTTGGTTTTCTTTATGATTGCCATTCTGACTGGCGAAAGGTGGTATCTCATTGTGGTTTTGATTTGCATTTCCCTAATGCTTAAGGATGCTGACCACTTTATCCAGTGAGAAAAGGCCATATGTGTTTCCTCCTCTGTGAATTCTCTGTTGAGATCAGTGCCCCATTTTGTGAGGGGGCAGTTTGCTTTTTTTTGTTATTAATTTTTTTGAGTTCTCTGTAGGTTCTGGAAATTAGGCCTCTGTCTGAGTTATAGCTAGCGAAAATCATCTCCCAATTTGAAGGGGGTCTATTGGTTCTGAATATGGTTTGTTTGTGTGTACAGAAGCTTTTGAGCCTGATTAGGTCCCATTGGTTAAGTGTTTGTTGTATTTCCTGGGCTGCTGGAGATTTGCTCAGGAACTTGTTCTCTATTCCTATCTCATGTAGGGTTCCTCCTATTTTTTTTCTTCCAGGGTATTTAGGGTTGTATGGTTAATATTGAGGTCTCTGATCCATTTGGAGTTCATCTTTGTGCATGGTGAAAGGAGTGGGTCTATTTTCATTTTTTTACATATGTTTATCCAATCTGTCCAGCACCATTTGTTGAATATGCTATCTTTAGCCCAGCTTACGTTGTTGGCACCCTTGTCGAAGACTAAGTACCTGAAGTTACTTGCATTAAAGGCTGGGTCTTCAATTCTATTCCACTGGTCAGACTGCCTATTTTTCTGCCAATACCATGCTGTTTTAGTTATTATGGCTTTGTAGTATGTTTTAACATCATTTATGGTGATACCTCCTGTGCAATGTTTTTTGCTCAGAATAGTTTTAGCTATTCGAGGTCTCTTACCCTTCCAAATAAATTTTGAGATTTTTTTTCTATGTCTGTGAAAAAGGAGGTTGGGATTTTTATTGGCTTTGCGTTGAATCTGTAGATTGCTTGTGGCAGGATTGCCATTTCTATATTGATTCTCCCTATCCATGAGCATGGAATGTCTTTCCTTCTTGTCACATCCTCTTCTATTTCCCTCTTGAGTGTTCCAATATTTTCCTCATATTAGTTTTTCACTACCTTGGTTAGTGATATTCCCAGGTGTTTGACTTTGTTTGAGGATATAGAGAATAGGATAGCTTCTCTGATGTCTTTTTCTGAATGTTTGTCTTCTGTATATAGAAAGGCTACTGATTTTTGTGTGTTAGTTTTGTATCCTGCCACTCTGCTGAAAGCATTGATCACCTTCAGGAGTTTGCTGATACCGTTCTTTGGATCTGATATGTATAAGATCATGTCATCTGCAAAGAGGGATAGTTTGACTTCTTCCTTTCTGATTTGTATCCCTTTTATGCTGTTCTCCTGTCTTATTGCTTGGGCTAGAACTTGAAGCACTATGTTAAAGAGCAGTGGTGAGAGTGGACACCAGTGTCTTGTTCCTGAGTTAAGTGGGAACTCCTTGAGTCGTTCCACATTGAGGATGATTTGTGCTTTAGGAGATCTGTATGTTGATTTTATCACGTTGAGGTATAAGCCATCTATGCCTATTCTTTCCAGGGTTTTGAACATGAAGTGGTGTTGAATTTTGTCAAAAGCCTTCTCTGCATCAATTGAGATGATCATGTGGTTTTTGCGTTTGAGTTTGTTAATGTGGTGAATTATATTTATCGACTTGCGTATGTTGAACCATCCCTGAATCCCTGGGATGAAGCTGACTTGGTCAGGGTGAATTATAGACTTGTCATGCCATTTTTCAGAACAGCTGGAGAGAGAAATGTGCAAACATTTCTCTTTCTCACTTTCTCTGTTTCTGTCTCTGTCTCTCTCTCTCTCACACACCACACCTAACTATACACTTTTAAAACATATCTTCTGAATGATGTAAGTAAGAAAATCCTGTCTCAGAAGGTGGTATTTAAACTGAAAATTAAATGATTCATTAAAATATAACCATAAAAAATTTGTGGCTGGAGACATGGCTCAGAATTAAAGATGTCTGCTTCCAAAGCCTACGAGCCTAGGTTCAATGCACAAAGTGGTACATGCATATGGAGATTGTTGCAAGAGGCCAGGGACACTGGCACACTCATACTATCTCTGCTTTCAAATATTTCAAATATTTTAAAAATATATCATAGCAATTTTAAAAGAACTGTTCTTCATGTAGAGGTTCTAGCAAGGAGAAGCATTGAGGTAAGACAGGTCTTGGCTGGGAGAAGTCTTTAAGAGGTGTGTCTGACACAGGAAAAAATTGATAATACCCAATTTTAGTCAGATTTCAAAAACTGATATATTAATTTGAAATGACAATAAGTTATAGCTACATGATCTAGACTGTAAAACATTGCTATATACTAAAGTATATAAAATAAATGTTTAAAATTATGGAAAAAATATATAGGTTCCCTGTCAAATATATGGCAGTAATTAACTTGTGAATACATTTGAACTTGTGAATACATTATATAGCATATCACAAAATAATCAAAATTATAAAAATAAGAATCAGTACATATCATATTGTCTATAAAGGGATGCCTTGTGAGAAGACTCCATTCTTTTTGGAAATATTCAGGTAGACAGGACAATATAATCATCTAAACTTATTGAAATTCCAACATTATCACTGTATATTCTATTTCATTTTAACAAATGTCAATGATGTTCATAGAATTACATTGGAATAAACAGAGACAAATGAGAGAAATAAATATAATTGAAATGACAAAAAAGAGGTGTGTCTCAGAGTGTGAATGTGAATCTGTGAGTGCATGTTTGTGGCAGTGAAATAAATTGGAGATGGGCAGTGAAACAGGTAGATGGGAAACATGTTTTCCTCCCAGAATACCCCACACCCCTACAGTCCTGGAGAGGTAAACATGATTCCACCAGGTTCCTACCCAACTTCTGCCACTCCGATGAGTATTTTTCTTTGAAGTCTAGAACTTCCAAGAGTTCCAAGAGCAGAGGCTGAGGCTGTCAGTGAAGTTGAGCAGCCTGGTCACATTGCGCAGGAGAGTGTTGGCATCAGGGATAATCAGAGCTACATGGAAGCCAAGGTCATAGGGAGACAGAAGCAGCAGTTCTAAAGAGAAGTCTGCTGGACCACATGATCGTTGGGAAACAGGTGAGAACACTCGGTCCAGAGACAGTGCTAGAGGAAGCAGCTGCCTGGAAAATGTCCAGATTCCTCACCCGTACAAGTCTGTTCAACACTCACCCCCTTCTACCTCAGACTCTGACTGAAGTGTCAATTATAGTGCCTCTCTGGCCCACCTGATGTCCAAGGATGGCTGTTGTTTTTAATAAAAGAAGAAAGAGCTGGTCCTGAAGTCTGCACTGGGGTTTTCCCAGGTCCATATGGTCGCAGGGGCAGCATGACAGCAACCCCAGAGGCTCTGCGCTCTGCGACTCCTGGTGCCCAGGGCTGGTCCGTGAGCCTGGGGTAGAGCCTCTTGGTGAGACATGGGAATGGGGTCCAGACCCATGGCTGCAGGGGGCTGCACAGCTGGACCAGCTGTAGGGGGCTGGGGATAAGGACGGGGTCGTGTAGGAGAATGAGAACTGTCTGAGATTCAGGTAGAATAGGGGTGGGTTTTTTTCCGGGAGAAAGGGAGCAGAAGGGTCTGAGTTATTAGGATCTGGTGTCTTGAGAGGAAGCATAGTGGCTGGGATCGGACGAGGACCTAAGTTTAGGTCCGGGGTTAGGAAAGGTCTTACCCAGGGTGGGGGATTCTCACAGAGATCTTGACACACCAATATATATGGCTGCTGATCTGGATGGCCGAGTTGCCCAGGTTGGAACAATTTGTCCTTAACCTTTCTAATGAGAGTCAGGTGAAACGATCCTTCGAGGGGCTAGTTCATTCCCAGGGTTGGCCACTCGGTTGAGCAGAAAGTTCACCACTTCTCTTTCTTAATAATGAGAGAAAGATTATGAGCGCAGCTCCTGACCTCAGACCAATGGTCCAAGGTCAAGGTCAATGGAGTGGACATAGACTGTCCCATTTCAGACAAAAATATGACAAGGAACACACAAAATGAAAAATAAATTACAAAACTTACTGACAAATAGATACCTTTCTTAGTCTGCCATAAACACTTCAGTGACGAGGATGGTGGTCTTTCTCTCACCTTTTCTGATCCTAGAAACGTGACAGTCTCTGACTGTCCCAGATAAGCGGCGTCCAACAGACACCACCAGTCTTCTTGTTTCACTCCTGGAGCGTCCTCCAGGGCTGTGACCTGTGGCTCTCAGGCACATCTACCAGCCACGGCCGGCGGAGGCTCACGCCCCACAGCAGACAGTCACACAAAAATAAAACCAAAAAACCAGAAACCAGAAACTATGCTGGCGGAGGCTCACGCCCCCACAGCCAAACACCAGAAACCAGAAACTATGCTGGCGGAGGCTCACACCCCACAGCTAAACACCAGAAAACCAGAAGCTGTGCTGGAGGCTCATACCCCACAGCCAAACACCAGAAAACCAAAGCTATGCTGGAGGCTCACGCCCCACAGCCAAACACCAGAAAACCAGAAGCTATGCTGGAGGCTCATGCCCTACAGCCAAACACCAGAAAGCCAGAAGCTATGCTGGACGCTCATGCTCCACAGCCAAACACCAGAAAGCAAGAAGCTATGCTGGAGGCTCATGCCCCACAGCCAAACACCAGAAAACCAGAAGCTATGTGATCGCAAGCAGAGAGAAAGGAAAATAAAAGGGCCAGAAAAAAATCAAACTTACCCAAGGAGGATTGTGGCTGAGCTTCAGTTGGTGAGGTGGTTCATTCAGGATCTCAGTGGGACCTCCAAGATGTAAGACCCCCCAGACCCAAAAGAAGACCCTCACCATGATCTCCCATGCAACTGCAAAGGGTTTTATTTTAAAAAACCAAGCATGCCGGGGCTCAATGTGTGTTCTTGAGCAGAACAGAGGCAAAGAAGCCCCGAATAGATTTTGAACAAGGCTTTTAAACAAGTTTTATCAGGAAGTTACAGGCAAGCATTCATTTGCACATTTTATCAGTCAGGACATTCTTAGCTTTTACCAAGGATGCAAGATTACGGGAACCACAAGGTTATAGGAAATGGGGTCTGGGTTTATGGGAAAGGGTGAGGTGAGGAAGCTTAAGCTAACATTTTCGAGAAGAACTGTTAACTCTTTCTCTATTAGGGTCTTTTAATTTCATTCTAACAAAACCTCATGTGTGGAATGACCAGAAAATTACCCAGACAAGTAAGGAGGACCCCCCTCTCTCAAATAGCCAGGCTGAAGAGAGAGAGGAGATATTAACTGCTCAGATGAAAGGAGCTGGAAGCCACACGTCACCAAAGTGTAAGTGCTGGGGTGACATGTCCCAGCAGGAACGTTCTCCTCCTTTCTCAGCTTAGCCTCTCTGGGTCAGCTCCACTTTCTAACTGTCCCCCAGCCCACCCCAGAATGTTCCATTAGACTCTGTTTATAACACTGTTAGACTTTCCTATCCCAAAGTTCCAAACTCTTCCACATTCTTCCCCCAAAACAATTCCAAAACCTGTGAGCCACATGGTCTAGTTTATCACATTTCTTGACACTGATGTTCTAAATTCAGTGACTTAGACAACTGGGTCATGCTACCTCTCATCCAACTTTCTGTATTAGTTATTCTGCTCCTTGCTATGACCAAATCCCTGACAGGAAGCAATTTAATGAAGTAAAGTGTTTATTTTAATTTAGAGTGTTAAGGGGAAACATTCCAGCAGGGCAGAAATGGCAAGGCAGGCTGGCTTATCACATTGTAGCCAGAGTCCAGAAGGAGAGAAGGAACAGGAAGTGGGGTCTGATTATATAAAACCTCAAAGCCTGCATCTAATGACAGGCCTCCTCCAGCAAGATCCCATCTCCTAAAGGTTCCACAACCTTCCCAAACAGTGCCACCATCTGGGGAATCGAGTGTTCAAACATACTGCAGGAGACAGGAGTTAAGTCAGGGACAGGAGCCCAGAGAGAAGAACTGGAACTTAGGTCTGATCCTGTCTCGTTTAAAATGGCTGCCATCAACATGTCTAACAGGAACTTCCTGCTTCTTTCTCAGCTTGGCCTCTCTGGGATAACCACCTGAGTCTGGGAACTAATGAGACCTTGACCCCTACCCTTAGTCCAGGAGACAATCAGGTCTTGGCATTTTCTGGGTCAGCCCTCTTGAGTCCATGAATTAATCAGGTCTCTCTCTGAACACCTGAGTCTGCTGACAAGGCTCACTCTTATTGGATATCTGATTCATATAAAAGAAGTTGCCCACAAGGCCCAGCCCTCTCTTTCTGTCCCCTGACCTGGCCTGAACACACAGTTCAGTTTGTTTCAGTAAGTTTGTTTCTCCTTCTCAGTCTGGTTGGGAAGGGCAGAGCACTTTTCTTATGATGGGTATTTTTTTCTGCTTGCCTTTTATATTTGTCATGCTTTGAGATTCTTTTTCTTTGATGGTCTCCGAGTCTCACTATTTCTTAGTCCTCTCTGGTCTTTTATTTGAAGGGGAAAAGGGTGATTATGGTCTGTCTGTCCTCCCTTCCACTTTGGTGACCTGTGTGACTTCTGTCTCCATTCATCTGAGTAGTAAATGTCCTCTCTCTCTTAGCAGCCTGGCCGTTTGAGAGAGGGGAGAGTCCATTAGTCGTCTGGGTACTTCTCTGCTCATTCTACACATTTTTTCTGTCTACATATATCTTTTGAACTTTGATTTTCCCCTAAACTCAGATCTACCATGTGTGTAGTTCTTTGAAACTCCGGGTCTACGATGTTTGTAAACTCTGGGTCTATTACATGTGTGATTTCTCATTGCCTCTCAGCCTTTTGGCTAAGATCAAGTGTACATGTGTAATTTCTCTAAATCCATGGATTAAAACATGTGTAAATAACTCTCTTGACTTTCTTTGATACTCATGTTTCTGGCACCATTTAGCCCAGTCTCTGCTTTTCCTCTGCTAGGGTTCCTTAAACTCTGAGTCTATCACCCCTGAATCTCACAATTTTCTCCTATGTGGAGGTGCAGGGCTGATGCTTTTAGTTCCCAAACAAATGTGTGAATGTTTCCTCTAAATCTGTTAGCATGAGTGTGTGTGTGTGTGTGCGTGTGTGTGTGTTCGTGCGTGTGTGTGCGTGCGTGTGTGCGTGTGTGTGCACATGTGTGTATGTGTATTGTGTAACTGCTTTAGCCTTTTCCTAGATATCAATTCCCCTACAATAAGCCTCATCATTCATGATTTCTCCCTAAATAAACTTAATAATTCACTATTTATCCTTTTCAGAGTCTGTTTTCTCAATTTGTTGTTAAGATAGACAAGGTACAAAATTTGGGCTTCATAAGCCCTCCCTGAACCCTGAAATCTTGCATCAGCATGAGCTTTTAGGGGACATTCTACAGCCAAACCACAAGAATGACTAAAGCCCTAGGAAGATCGTCTGCTCAGGACTTGAAGGAAGCACAGATATCTGATTTTAATTTTTTTTTAAATCTCAACAGATTCTGGTCTCTCACTTCTTGAAGCCATTGAATGCTGCAACTGACCTTGCTGAGTTTATCTTTCTCTACCTTTATCTACCTACAATACATCCCAGGTGCTGTTCCTCCCTTCCTAGACTCATGTCTCCACCACACCCTTTCCTAGCTCTGAGAACCCAATGATACAGCATAATGGGTCTCTCTACTTCTGCCACTAATTTAGCTACATCTGATGCGACCCAAAGGTACTAAAGTTGAATTAAACTTAGCATCTGATGAAAGCAGATGCTTTTCCACTATCTGCCCTTGTCCTAGAGTGGCCATGTTGACTGAGTAGAGGTAGAAGATTGTTTTCTAGATATATCCTCCTGAATATCCGCACACTCACGAGATGATGTGTGCATCTTTGCAGCACTTACTTTGATATGTCTCATCAGCAAAATTAAATAGATAACATCTTACTTTCTGCTTATTTAACATCAACCCAGTGTCAACTGCAGATGTGTTAAAAAATAAGTGATAACAAAATTCTATCAGAAGCCAAACGAAAGTCTAAAAGTCTCAGCCATAAATGGAATCACTTGAATGCAAATCCACCTAGCATGAAAGATCACACAAATCAAAATCTATGTCCCATTGGGTGCTGCTGAGAATGAATTAATATCAGTTGAGCTTCCAAGAGTTCCAGGGATTTAACTACAAATGACTTTTTTGTCTTTTCTCACTGAAAATGATTGTGGTATTTAGTGTGAGCAGGGCCAACAAATGCACATCCCACTGAAGATAATAAGGTAGAAGAAGGCTGGTGTGCACAAGGTAAGATTTCTTTACTTTCAGGTAGACAAAATCAATTGTATAGTTAGTTATCCAAAAACAGTTTGTCTTTTACATTTGGAGAAAATAAAATAACTAAAATGTATTGAGTTTCAAGTATATGCCAAGCCCTGAGAAAGTACAGTCTTCATAACAGGAGCTCTGCAAGGTATTATCACTCACATTGTACAGAACACACAACTCATGCTTTGAGCAGTGCATAATGTCATTGACCACCAGGTGCCAGCACTCCTTCCCATGCCATGTGTATCTAAGAAACTCATTGCTTGATATGGAAAAGTTTGTGTAATAAATACAGTATTGACTATTGCTGAAGATCCTGTTGATACACAGGATGGCCATGTTTCTTCTGCATATAAAGCCTTAAGTGTCTGGCTATTTCTGAATATCGGCTCAATGTATCTAGAATGAGCTGAGTTCCTAACAATATGGTTAAATTTAGAACATAAAATAAGAGAATAAGTTTTTTACCTTTCTTTTATACTGTGGTTTACTGGAAAAAGAGAAACTATCTTTTTTGTGGCCCATGAAGCAATTTTAAGCACCTCTCTTCCTTTTATGTTCTTTCTTATTCTACAGCTGGTCCATTTAATGTGAACATAGTGCATGGTATGAAGGTATAATCTCAAACCATAAAGACACAGCATGGTATTATTGGTCTACAACACAAACACTAAGACAGAACTGAAAACTTACAAGTTAAGCCATGTTGCTGTAGCTACCTGATCTACAAAAAAAAAAAAAAAAAACTGCAAAGAAAATGCATTGGATAAAGGGCTTGTCAGGTTCAGAGTTAGCAATAGAGAAAGAACCAAGACAGAGTTTCTTGGGCCCAAGGTTTTATTTAATGCCATCATGGTTTGCTAGGAAAGATCAGGCTTTTGTCATAGGAGCTCCAGGGGTGCAATTGATTAGCACGGGGTACTTATATATATTATTGAGTAGCATTTTGATTTTTAAAAAATGTGTAAGATAAAGTTTTGAGTTGTTTTCATTCTACTCTCACATTTTTAGTAATATGTAATAAAGACAGAATTCTAAATTAGGAAAACGTTTTCTCAATGTTGCTGTTATTTGTGACATTTTAAATTCTTGATCTCTTTTGTGTGTACCTATTTTTCCTTCTCTCATTGTTTAGTTTACATTTCTAACTCTGAAAATTTGTAGACTTTCTGTTGTTTCTAGGGTTTTAAAATTTCACACTGATGCACTTTAGTATGGATATACTTTCAATTTTGCTGGGCAGTCAAAGAACGCTTTAAAGATACATTTAAAAAGGATTCCTTTGTACGTTCTCTATCTTCTTTCAGATCTTAATACTAGGATTGAACAAGTCTTCTTACACTCTCTGTCCTGGGTGATTTTTCTAACATCTACATATTGACATTCTTAGAGGTTTGTTTTTGTTGATTTCTGCTCTCATCTTTTCAAGGTTTCAATAGCGTGTGGTGATTTTTGTTCCATTCCAGAGCACCTGCTCCTCCTTCAGGTCACACAGAGGATGTTTATAACTGGTTTCTTTCAGGCTTTTTCCCCCTGCATAGTCTGTTTCTCCAAGCCTTGTGTTGGTCTGTAAATTAAGTAATAGAGGTTATATTCAAGTTTGTGACCATGCTAGATTGCCAGCTGTTTTTAAAAATGTCCCACCCAGGGGCAGTTTGCAAGCCTTGAATGGTAGGTGGTTGACCAGGGAGGAGCCGGATTAAGAGTAATTCCAAAGGTCCAGATTGACAACTGTTGAATCAGCTTTGTTCTGTTCTTTAAACTTTTCTTGCCTGGTCAGGTTCTTCAGGGAAGAATCTCCAGGTTCTGGAGGGGTGGTATCAGCCCATTGCTTACAGAATAGTGTACGAGAAGAGAAACAGTATAAGAACTGAGTAAATATTTACTGAAAGGTCCTATTTTCATAATTTGTTTTGTTTGTTCTTGATCTTGTTATTTGAGAAAAAGTCTCCTATTGCCAGGCTACCCTCAATTTTGGTATGTAGCTGAAGGTGGCTTTGAAATCCTGACTTTCCTGCCTCTACTTCCCAAGTTCTGATATTATAGGCATAAACCACCACTCTCAGCTTCATACTGGCTTTCAAATCTGATTATTCCCACAGTGCTATCCTTATGCTCTGTCATCCTGAGTGAATGTGCCTCTGGCTTTCTGTCTGGTTAAAAGAAGGGGATTGTCTTGACTTGATGTAATATAGCAAATAGGTGGAACCATCATGTCCTTAAATAAACCTCCAGTTAATTCCTCTCTTCCTCACCCCAAATTCATCTATGCACCTGGGGGCACCAATTCCTCAGTCACTGAGAATTCTGTCAAGTAAACCAGATCACTTTTCACTCTTCATACTTCGCAGGACTGCTTTATTCATTTAATATACTTTTCCTCCATTGAGTGTTTTGCTATTAACGTTGGCCCAGTCTCCCTGCATATCTAGATTTAGACATTAAATACTGAAATTGTTTTACTGTCATTTTAGGGTTATTTGGGGAGGGACAGGGGAATCAATCCAAGAGTTCAGATTACATCCCCCATTTGGCACTGCTCTTAATTTCCTCTGATTTGTAAATTACACTGCTCTCCCAACTGCCCCCATCATGTCTGTCTTCTGCTCAGAAGAATCCATTTCTCTCTGGAATAAAGCTACCATGTTTCACTGTCTAGAGCAGTTGTCAACCTGTTACTGTCTTACATGTACATGTCTTACATGTCACTATCATGAGAACAGTGTCCCTGCAAGGATCACCTCTGTACCAGGTTCAACATGCTTGTAGTTCCTGAGGTCCCCATGTTTTATATGTGACTGTACATTTTGATTTATTGTACATGAATCCCTGCCTTTAGGTTTAGCCAAATCGGTAATATTTTGTTCCCATAGTCTGATGCATGTTTCCTTCTGTGCAGCATTGGTTTGACCTTTTCTGAGTAGTAAAATGTCCATTTCTAGCAACCAAATTTCTGTGAGGTTTAATGTTAATATACACATGATTCACTGAAGCAGTTTTCTTCTAGAACGTTGCTGGCTCCGGGGATTTATACATATTATTGCATTAACCTGAGAAAGATGGTCATATATCCACAGATTTCTATGGACTATTTTTTGTTTATTATTTTGAGGTAGAGTCTCAAGCTGGCTCAGACTGACCTAGAACTAACTATGGCCAGTTCCAGGCTAGCCTCAAACTCACAGCAATCTTGCTTTCTCTTCCTCTTGTGCATCACTATGCCTAGCTAGATGATTTTAATATGTGAAATATTTTATGAAAATGGGATTAGAGAAGGTAAATACCACATGCTGAGATACAAATACAGACAATATTCTCAAAAAACAAGTCGAGTTATAGATTTCATATCTTCAATTCTTACTTTCAGGATGATATATAAATAATGTTTCTTCTTAACATTACTTAGTCCATATTATTCCATTCAACATAGATATTTCCTATGTCTTGGGCATATCTTTTGTTCTAAACTCTGTCTAAACCTGTTCTTATTGAAGAGTGACAAAATCTCTATGGGTATTATCAGGCCGACTTTTGCAGATATATAAATTAAGGCAAAGAAGGAAGCTAATTGTCTAGGTTCAAAACAAGTAAATAATCCTCCATTTGCTGAACGATTTTATTTGGATTATTAGGCTACTTAACAATTTGACTATTTAATTTTCCTTTGAAGTTTGAATATATTGATTTTTAGCTAAAAATCAATGGAAAAAGAATTATTGTTTGAAAGATCTATTTGATATTTGCCGTGAACAATGAAATGGAAAATTACCTGTGTATCCAGTCTCTGAAACACAGATTTTTTTAAAATATAAATTTATTGTCCATAATGAGTTACATTATTTAGTGGGCAAACCATGAGTTGTTATTCCAAATTCCCCAATCCCCCCCTCCCTGATCAGTTGGATATCCTCCTCCATGGGCTGTCTGTATTAGTCCTTGTGGCAAGGGATCCTGGATATCCTAGTACTCAGCCTGGTCTTCCTGGCCCAAGTGTGTTGTTACTGATGGGTGCCATGCCTCTGGACCATCTCCCCCACCACGGCTCTCACAATCTTTCCTCCCCCTCTTCTGCTCAGTTCCCTGAGTCGTGGTGGGTGAGTATTAAGGCTGCCTTAATGTTGCGAGTTTAGGGGTCCTTGTGTCGAAAATCCTTGGTTTCTGTCTCATCAGCCTATCCTGAGTTGATTGAATGGCTGTGGTTATAGGTCCCTTGTTCATCTGTCATTGT
>PVHP010044926.1:0-13892 GCA_004024765.1 Zapus hudsonius | reverse complement strand
CTCTCTCCTTGCAAATAAATACATATTTTTAAGCTAGGTATGGTGGTGCATGCCTTTAATCCCAGCATTTGGGAGGCGGGAAATAGGAGGATCATTGTGAGTTCAAGGCCACCCTGAGTGTATATAGTGAATTCCAGTTAGAATGGCTAGAATGAGACCCTACCTTGAAAAAAACCAATATATATATATATATATATATATATATATATATATATATATATATATATATATATATATTTAAAATATATATATATTTTAAATCTGCTAGCACCGTGATGGCTACATCTGAACAAGTGTAGATGTGTACGTGATGTGTGTGTGTGTGTTCGTGTGTGCAAGTGCAGCTCGCGTGTACTGTGTAGGTAGATTTGTGTGTGTGACGTGTGTTCGTGTGTGAGGTGCCTGTGTGGAGGTCAGAGGACAAGTCTGCACCTCAATCCTCACCTTGGAGCTTGATAGAGACAGGGTCTCCCCCTGGTCAGCTGTGTTTCGCCAGGCTAGCTAGCATGTGAGCTTCGGGGTGACTCCCCTGCCTCAGCTCCCTTCCTGCAGCGGGTGTGCAGGGCTTACAGACACCAGCGTTACAGCATCTGGCTTTTCTGTGGTCACTGGGGATCCAAACTCATGCTCTCCTACTGACTTGGCAAGTGCTTTATCCACTGAGCCCTGGTCCTAAACACTCGAATTTTCCTTAAAACAACCTGAGAGACCCAGAGGGTTCCCAATTTCATAGTTCTTTTTTTTTTTTTTTTTTTTTTGGTTTTTCGAGGTAGGGTCTCGCTCTAGCCCAGGCTGACCTGGAATTCACTCTGTAATCTCAGACTGGCCTCGAACTCACGGCGATCCTCCTACCTCTGCCTCCCGAGTGCTGGGATTAAAGGCGTGAGCCACCACGCCCGGCTTCATAGTTCTAGTTGAGAACTAAGAACCTAGATACCCAGCGTGGTGTCCAGCACATCGTACGTGTGGAACAAATGGCCAGTGACGAATTTCAGTGAGCACACACTGGGCACGACGAGGTCTTTTGCGTCACCAAAGCCAGACCCAAGAGCTCAGCTCCAGCCTTAGGTTCACTGTGGCTCCCCAGAAGAAGGCTGGAGGCCAGGGGGTGCCCTGGGGATGTCAGCCCCATGATGCCAGCAATGCTGTTTTCCTGGAGGGCGTGTGCCAGGCCCTGCCATTTGGGGGGTGCTGTTCCCAATGCCCAGGGTGGTGGTGAGAGATAAGGGCAGGAATTTGAATGGCCATTGTGATTTACTCTGCAAGCAACCAGAGGGCTGTTCTGGAGAGTTCTTTGTCCTCGCTCAGGCGCAGCGATTACCAGGCACTCAGAGCAGGTGGATAGCAGCTCTTCCTTTCTCCAAGGTCCTGTTCCTGCACCTTCCTCCCACCTGGCAATGCCCAGCTCTGGGTGTGAACCGAAGCCCAAGTGTGAACTGAACCACACCTGGCGAGCGTCAGTTCTCCACTCTCCAGTGGGGCCGATGCCCTGGGCTCCTAATAACTTCCTCCACTGTCTGGATCTCACTTTCCTTTGCTTGCAACCTGGAATTCATAATGTAACCAGCACCCCTTTCTCTCATCCCAGCAAAACTGCGAGTGGCCTCAGGGGTGACCCGAGGCAGGGAGAGTCTGTCCAGGGGCGCTATTGTTAAGCACATGTCTTGCCTGTGTCCTCATATGGACGTCACTTCCTGGACACTGTCATACTCAACCTTGACCTTGGCATAGCACAAGGTCCTGGCAGAATGCTCTGCACATGAGACATGCTCAGTGCACATTTGTGCTGAGCCTAAAATAGAAGGTCTCCACTGAGAACCTTGCACTTCCAGTTTGGGGCTGGCTTGGGGGTCCCCAAACTATTAGCTGATGTCTCATCCAGCTTGGGACCTGTGCCTCTTACTTCTCTCCTCTCTCTCTCTCTCTCTCTCTCTCTCTCTCTCTCTCTCTCTCTCTCTCTCTCTCTCTCTCTCTCTCTCTCTCCTCTCTCTCCTCTCTCTCCTCTCTCTCTCTCTCCCTCCCTCCCTCCCTCCCTCCCTGGTGATGACAGCGGTGAGAGGAAAACTTCTGTCCAGAAAAGGTCCTCAGTATTTCAAGAACACTGCCAGGGAAGTGTGGGGTGGGGAGCCAGTCACCCACTACAAGTGGCACAGAATCTGGGGCTCTGCTTCCCAGGTGGTGGCTCATAGGACCACGGGAGGCTGTGGCCACGATGACAAGGTCTGGTCATCTCCCACTGGTCTGGTGTGGAAACCGAACACTGAACCCACTGGTAGAAACTGTGCAGCAGCTCAAGGGGTGGGGGGCTCACAGGTGAGAAGGTGGGCTTCTGTTGGTCCAGCTCAGCTCGGTGATGCTAGAATATTTCTCCTTCAGATAACTCACTTCCCTCACATTCCTTCTTCACTATGGTTCTTTTTTTAAAATATTTTATTTATTCATTTTCAATGAGAGAGAGAAAGAGAGATCCAACACCTTGTGGGTCTGGCTTATGTGGGTCCTGGGAAATTGAACCCAGGGCCTTAGGCACTGGAGGCAAGTGCCTTAACCGCTGAGCCATCTCTCCAGCCCACTATGGTTCTTTTTTAAAAATATTTTATATATTCATTTTCAAGCAGAGAGAGAGAGAGAGAGCGCACCAGGGCCACCACCTTGTGGGTCTGGCATATGTGGGTCCTGGGGAATTGAACCCAGGGCCTTAGGCACTGGAGGCAAGTGCCTTAACCGTTGAGCCATCTCTCCAGCCCCATTCACTATGGTTCTTGAGCAGATTTTGCTTTACTCGAAATGTTGGAAAGACAGGAAAGGAAAAGGGAATTTAAAATGTGCAGAATCTCACCAGCCAGACTCATCCTCCTGTTAGGTTCTTGACTTTCTTTTCATTTTGCTGAGTGTGGTTCTCCTGCCATTGTTGGTGTGTTCGGCTGGGATGGGTAGAGCGTTTGCCTACGTGTGCAAAGCCCCTGATTCCTAGTGCCACACAAACATGCTTGATGTTGCAGGCTGCAATCCCAGCACTCAACAGGTAGAGGGGAGGATCAAAAGTTCAAGATCAAACTGGGTTAGAGAGATGGGGAGATGGCTCAGTGGTTAGAGGTGCTTGCGTGCGTGCAAAGCTTGCCAGCAAGGATTTGACTCCCCAGGACCAACATCAAGCCAGACTCACTAAGTGGTTCGTGTGTCTGGAGTTCCTTTGCAGTGGCAAGAGGCCCTGGTGTGCCCAGAGAGTTTCTCTCTAATAATAATAAATAACGTTTAAAAACAACAATGAGGGCTGGAGAGATGGCTCAGCGGTTAAGGCACTTGCCTCCAGTGCCTAAGGCCCTGGGTTCAATTCCCCAGGACCCACATATGCCAGACCCACAAGGTGGTGGCTCTGGTGCACTCTCTCTCTCTCTCTCTCTCTCTCTCTCTCTCTCTCTCTCTCTCAGTCTCTGTATCTCTGCTTAAAAAATGAATAAATAAAATATTAAAAAAAACAATGAGGGCTGGGGGGTTGGTTCAGTAGTTAAGACGCTAGCTGGCAAAGTCAAGGACCCAGGTTCAATTCCCCAGTACCCACATAAAGCCAGATGCATAAAGTGATGCAGGCATCTGGAGTCTTGTTCTATGTAATATGGGTATTATTATATGCTCAGAAAATATGCTATATTTATTATTATTATTATCATTATTATTATCATCTGTGTGTGTGTGTTCCACTGAGCATGGCTGGGGGTTATTTGCTGGAACATAGGCAGCTTCCCAGGGGCTACACCACTGAAGGAAATGACCACCATCCCCTTCCCCACCTGTGAGGAAACCTGCCCAGCTGCTGTGAAATCAAGAATGTTCCCGACACTCCTTCCCATCCTCTGGCTCTTACCTTCTTTCCCTCCCTTCCCCAGTGTTCTCTGAGCCTTGAGGGGATGAGAAAAATGTCCCATTGAAGGTTGAACTCTCAAAAGTCACCAGGCCAGTAGTGAGTCTTTGTATTAACAGCTGTCCACTTGTGATGGTTAGGTTTTGTTGTCAACTTGATCTTTTTAATTATCTTGGGTGGGTCTCTGAGGATGTTCACAGGAAGGCAGCCTCTCAGCAAGGGGCAGGATGTAAAGAAGCTCAAAGAAGCTGGAAGTAAACATCCTTTCCTGTGTGGGCAGTGCAGAAAGGAAATTCCAGAGACTCAGGAAGCCATTAAGTCTGGGATAGGGTTGCAAGACCACACCCTAAGCCTATATAAAGGAGAAGAAATTCTCTTTGGCCCTCCTGCCCGTTTGCTATTCTGTGTGCATGGTGTTAGTGATGGGTTTTTCTCTCTGCTCAGACCTGTGAAAGAGGGCAAGCCTCTTTCGCTATTATGGAACTTCCCTTCAATCTGTAGTTTCAATAAATCCTTTCCTCCCATAAACTGTGCCTGGTTTTGGAGATTCATCCCAGCGGTATGTGGGCTGACTACAACATCACTGAAAAAGAAACTTTGCCCAAGGCTGAGAGTAGCGTAATCCTAGGGCCATAAACATAAATACCTAGAAGAAAAAAAATACACTACTTTTTGCATTTAAAAAAATCATTCCAGGGCTGGAGAGGTGGCTCAGGGGTTAAGGCACTTGCCTCCAGTGCCTAAGGCCCCGGGTTCAATTCCCCAGTACCCACATAAGCCAGACCCATAAGATAGTGGCCCTGGTGCTCTCTCTCTCTCTCTCTCTATCTATCTATCTATCTCTATCTCTCTGTTTGAAAATGAATAAATAAAATATTTTTAAAAATCATCCCAACTCTATTCCAATCTGAATCCTACTGTTAGGAGTAGTGTGCACACCTGAACCAGGGGACACAGTGGCCAGCCCTGAGCCCAGGTTACAGGATGTGTCATCCCAACCCTCTCGTGGGGTAAGCCCTTCTTGGTTTCCCTGTGACAGTCCCTGGCCCCCCACGCCCCCCAAGGGAACGCTAGCAACCTGGATCCAGGTAGACAGAATTGCAAATACTTTCATCCTGTTATTTCATTAGCAACTTACACTGCTGATCATGTTCGCTGCACTGTGCCACGAGAAAATCTAATTTGTGGCTGATATGACTCAGTAATGTGGTCTACTTCCTACAAAGAGATCCACTAATGAGCTCATTAACTGTTGTGCAACGGAAGACAGGACGATGGCTTTATCTGATTCAGAAATGCATGCGGGGATTTCACATGGATTTGGCTGTTTTTGCGGTCAGCTTTCTAGTTGCTGCGCAGAAAGAACCCAAGCAAAAGCGGCTTGTGGAGGAATGGGTTTATTTGGCTTGTGGACTCGAGGGGAGACTCCATCCTGGCAGGGAAAACGATGGCATGAGCAGAGGGCTGGACATCACCTCCGCCACAGCACTGCAAACAGCGGCAGGAAGGTGTGCCAAACTCTGGCAAGGGGGAGCTGGCTTATAACCCCCATAAGCCCACCCCCAGCAACACAGCTCTAGTGAGGTTCTAATTCCCAAATTGCCATCAGCTGAGGATCGATCTATCAGAACACATTCATTTGTTTGTGGGGGACACCTGGGTCAAACCATGACAGGTGTATTGCAAATTTTCAGGATACGACTGTGGAATTTTGGGTAGCTAGGAAAGTACTACTGTTTTTCACACTTAAAAGGGTAAGTCTCCCATACTCCTAAAGATGCTTAATAACCCCAGTTTCAGGAAAGAATTAGATTTAGCAATCAAGGGACGTTGTAAACTGCCCTTCCTTTCTGACCCTTCCCAGCCCATGTAGGTGAATTACCACCAATTTTCTCTCTCTCTTTATCTTCAAGGTAGGGTCTCGCTCTAGCCCAGGCTGACCTGGCATTCACTATGTAGTCTCAGGCTGGCCTGGAACTCACTACCATCCTCTTTCCTCTGCTGGATTAAAGACGTGTGCCACCACGCCCAGCCTGGACCACCAGTTTTTATCTCTGGAACTCCTGGGGACTCTGGACACTTTTGACCGTCCACCTTGACCTCTAAAGACTGACCACTACGGCAAGTCATTCTGGTGGAAGTCCACGGTCTGAGAGAAGTGGGAAACACGGAGGGACCACGGATTGCACGGTGAAAACCCAAACCAACCAAACCAAGCGACGAAGCAATTCGGGAATGTGGAAAGGGTAGAGAGCCATACTCCCCACTTCTCTCTCTGTCTCTGTCTGTGTCTCTGTGTGTGTGTCTCTCTTCTGCTCTCTCTCTTCTCTCTCTCTCCTCTCTCTCTCTGTCTCACACACACACAGACACACACACACGTGATTTTCATGCACATGCAACTTAATTGCTGAATAGCATTAAAGAAACAAACAGCTCCAGCTCTCATCCCTTCACTCAGCCCTGTGTCCCCTGCCTCCCCAGGGAACCATGTAGGGTGTAGCCAGTGTCTGATACATCCCTAGAAAAGCAAGGAGCAAGACCACATCCCGTAGATGTTTCCAGCACCTCTTCCAGGGGAAGGAGCCAGGACACAGACCTCTGATGGTTTGACCCCTCATCTTCCTCTTCCAAGGCAGGCAGCACCCCCTTAGGAAAACACCCCAGTTCCCTCTACCGGAGCCTGTATGTATCTAAATGTCAGCTCGAGCTCCCTGTGTGTAAAAGGAGCTTTTACACTTCAGAAAGTACTCATTTTCTCTCTCCCTGAGGCCTGGCTTTTGAAACGATTATTTCAGTGTGGTATCTCCAAAGTCAGCTTGGTGAAAGAGTCTGTCAATGGCCTTCTTATTTCAGATCTCCCCCACCTCACCCTCCCTGAAGCCCATGGCTCCGCTTTCATGGTGGAAGGTTGTGGGGAGGGTGCATGATTTATGGGGGTATGAAAAACATGTCAATTCAGAATTTCAAAATATTATTCATGTTGCCTTCACTAAGTGAAAATCCTTTGTAAACATTTTCACTCTTTAAAAAATATTCTTGCCTCGGCAGAGCTCTTTAGGCTGGGCTGTCATATTAGTCTGGAAGGGTTGTCTTAGCAAAATGCCACATGGCTAAAGCGCCAGACATTTCTTGGCTCCCAGGTAAGGAGCCTGGGGTCCCCTGTCAGCAGGATAGGCGTCTTCCATGGCTCGCAGGTGGCTCTCTTCACCCTGAGCCTTATACAAGCCTGATGCCTGTCTGGCCATACGTCCTGTTCTTGTAAGGACAGCCAGATTGGAGTAGGGTCCACCCCCAAAGCCTCTTTAAGGGTCCTGTGGCCAAACCTCCTGAGAAACTAACTTAAAATTCAACACGAGGGTTCACTGGGGTGCCAGGGGGGCAGAAGGGCACAATTCAGTCCAAGATCCAAATTAAATATCATTTGATTGATGGTTGTATTCAGGTTCCCACGGTGTTCCACGTGTCTGTGTGCCTATATCCAAAATCCCCTCTTCCAAAAACACTAGCTACATTATGTAAGAGCCAAGCCTGATGGCTTCACTTTACCTGCTGGGAAGACTCTCTAAGGTCGCATTCTGTGGAGGTTAAGCTCCAACACATCTCTTCTTTCTGAGTGGAATGGGGGGAAATTGAAGCCATGAATGGTGCAGGGGAAACATGATGATCTAATAGTTAATGCAGAGTTGTTTATGTTCTGGGAGCGAACCTCTGTTCCCTCAGTCAAAACAAAAACATAAAAGCCTCTTCCACGTCCGGAAGGAAGCGGGATTCTGGAAGCCAGGGGATTCCTGCCTCATCCACGCTACGCTTCCAGAAGGTCACTGTGATCACGAGTTTCTCCCAGGCAGCAGCCGTGGCCTAAAAAAGGAGGAGGCTCCCAAGTTCTTTTCCAAACAGATGTCTCAGAAAGAAGGGGAAAAGTCAGGCACACCACTGATCCCTCTAGGACCTGGGAAGTCCTAAGGCTTCCTGCCCACCCCCACCTCGCCTCCATCCTCAGAGACCACTACTACGTTTTGGAACCATGGCTGCCACTTGACACAGAAAGAGTTCAGGTGACATTTGCTCCCTGTGGAATTGCTTGGCACTGGTTTTAAACTGTTCACCCATGGAGACTTCCAAGGTCATTCTTTCCCATGAGAGCGCGCCATGGTAGGTTTGGCCTAATTTTCCAAATGACAGCATAATGGACGCTCTCGAAAGGGATGGGTGTTATTATTTGGGAGTCAGGGAGTGTTTTGTCTTCTGAATTCATCACCACCTTTGATTCTTATAAGCTACATTTTTTTTCAGGGCTGGGGAGATGGCTCAATGGTTTAAGGCAGTTGCTTACAAAGCCTCAGGCCCAGGTTCAATTCCCCAGTACCCACATAACGCCAGATGCACAGAGTGGCACATGCATCTGGAGTTCATTTGCAATAGCAAGAGACTCTGGCATTCTCTCTCTCTCTCTCTCTCTCTCTCTCTCTCTCTCTCTCTCTCTCTCCCTCTCCTTTCTCTCCCCTTGCAAATAACTAAGTAAAATTATTTTTTAAAGGCTCAATAAAAAAGCAACAAGCCATCTGCATCTACTCACCAGAGATACCAACCTGAAATGCACAAGTTGAGAGACGGACAGATGACAGGTTGGGGCTGGAAGGAGGGCGGTGAAGTCACCACTTGATGGCCGCTCGGTTTCTGTTTGCGATGACGGAAACACTTGGAACTGGGGATGCTGGTTTCCCAACATTGTTGATGCAATTAGAGCCATCGAAACGGTTCGCTCAGAAGCAGCTAAAACACAATGTCCTGGTGAAAACAGCTGGGAGTGGGGGTTGTGGTGTCTGGATGAAATGTCCACCAGAAGCTCGTGTGTTTTGAATACTTGCTCCTCCACTGGTGGCAATTGGGGGCCTTTGTGGGTGGCATCTTGGTAAGGGGAGGTGCGTCCTGGGGGCAGGCTTAGGGATAACATCTCTAAGCCTTGGCTGTGGTGGAGGTGTGTCTGTCTGCCATGCTTCCCACTGTTGAGGAACTGCCTTCCTTCATAACCGCTTCTGGAAGGGTGTTTTGTCCCAGTCACAGAAGGTCGCTGTTCCAGTGGTGCATGACTGTCTTCCCAGCACCTGGAGAAGGCTGAAGCAGGAGGATCACAGTTTTGAGACAGCTTGGGCTACATTGTAAGAGCCTGTAGAAGAAAGAAAGAAAAAAGGGAGAAAGAGAGGGAAGGAGGGAGGAAGAGAGGGAAGGAATGTTATTCTTGTAAAAAAAATCCTTTATACGGAAAATGCAGCTGCCCTTAGCTCTGAGAATTAACATAAGAAAGCCCCCTAAAATAATCCTTGGTGGTACTGGACAGAACCACACTTTGCATCATGGGCCAGCTTCACCAAACGCCTTCATTGTGACAAAAATGCCCAGCCAAGTTCCAATGGCCTCCAAGAAAGCAGTACCACCCCTCTGGAGAGGCAGAGGCAGGAAGCACAGCGACAGCCAGGGAGGCGCCTGGGTTCAGGCCAAGGGCGTGCCTGCCTGCAGTCCTGTGGGGCAGGGACAGACCAGAGTGCTGGGCACAGGAAGCAGCAGAAATCCAGATCTCTGATGGATGGACAGATCGACTTGGAGGACAGACAGGAAGGGGGAGAAGAATGCATAGACCTGAACGTGAGATTTGCTTCCAGTTCTGATGCCTGGCATCCTCCCTCCCAGGTAGCAAAATGCAGCGCAGCGCCCTGCAGGATGGTGGCGCCAGAGAGCCTTGCATGCTTGCTGCTGAGGGTGCATACAGGGCTGACATTGCAGTGCCCTGCCTGACGGTGGCGCCAGAGAGCTTCACCTGCTTGCAGCAGCTGGGGCTGAGGGCGCATACAGGGCTGACATTGCAGTGCCCTGCCTGAGGGTGGCGCCAGAGAGCCTCACCCTCTTGCAGCTGAAGATGCGGGCAGGGCTGACATTGACAGATATTGTTTATTAAATAATTGCGGAGCTAGTTGCTATATTTTTTCCCTTTAATCTTAACAAGCTATTGCAGGTGAGAAAATAAATGCGGACAGCCGCAAGCTCAATCAGAACTCAATCATCAATCAATTTTTAAAGATTACTCAAACAAGGCAAGGATTCCTAATCTCCTCCTGCTCTCCAGGCTCCTGGGGCAGATGGCCCAGCAGGTGGTCGCAGGCTCCTCTCCCTGCCCTGTGGTCAGCGGGGGCTGCAGAGGGTCTGACCACCCTTGGCCGGGTCCCATCCCTGCAGCCAAGATGCCAAGGACACCCACTTTCAGGTTGCCAGGTGGCTAGATCTCAAGGCCCTGCCTGTGGCTCATGCCTTCAATCCCAGCACTGGAGAGTCTGTGATCATCATGAGTTTGAGACCAACTTGGGCTATAACGTGAGTTCCAGGTCAGAATGGGCTAGAATGAGACCCTGCCTCATAAATAAAATAATTAACAAATAAATAAGAACAATGACTGCTCCCAAGATGCTTGGAGGTACCAGTGCCTTATAATTTAACATCCACCTGACAATGGACCCCTCACAGAGCTGGCTTTTTTAAAATACATATATTTCATTTACTTATTTATTTGAAAAAATGAGAGAAAGAGGCAGAGAGAGAGAGAATGGTGCACCAGGGCCTCCAGCCACTGCAAATTAACTCCAGACACATGCGCCACCTTGCGCATCTTGCTTGACATAAGTACTGGGGAATTGAACTCAGGTCCTTCTGCTTTGCAGGTAAGTGCCTTAACCACTGGGCAATCTCTCCAGCTTCAGCTGGCTTTTAAAATATATATGTTGGGTCCACCAGAGTCTTCTAGTCAGTGCAAACAAACTCCAGATACATGTGCTACCTTGTGCATCTGGCTTTACATGGGTACCAAGGAATTGAACCCAGGTCCTTAGGCTTTACAGCCAAGCACCTTAACAGCTGAGCCATCTCTCCACCCCAGCTCTGTGCTGATATTTCTTGGAAACTTGGGCCCAAAAGCAGGACTGAATGTACCTATTGGTATCCCGTCTACCTCTTTATGGAGGTCAAGAACCCTCTTGAAATAAGTCCTTCCTGGGGCTGGGGAGATGGCTCAGTGGTTAAGGCACTTGCTTGCAAAGCCTGCCAGCCTAGGTTTCAATTCCCCAGCACCCAGGTAAAAGCCAGATAGATGCACAGAGTGACCTATGTATCTGGAGTTTGTTTGCTGCAGCATATCTCTCTCTCTCTCTCTCTCTCTCTCTCTCTCTCTCTTTCTCTCTCTCTCTCTCACACACACACACAAATAAAAATATTTAAAATAAAATCATTTTTTAAAGGCGTGCGCCACCACGCCTGGCTTGGGGGGAGTGGTCTTTTTAATATTTTATTTATTCATTTTCAAGCAGAGAAATACAGAGAGAGAGAGAGAGAGAGAGAGAGAGAGAGAACACTAGGACCACCACCTTGTGGGTCTGACATATGTGGGTACTGGGGAACTGAACCCAGGGCCTTAGGCACCAGAGGCAAGTGCCTTAACCGCTGAGCCATCTCTCCAGCCCAAAATAAAATCATTTTTTAAAAAAATGAAATAGGTACTTCCCCACTAGAGGACCATTTCATGTCCCCTCCTGGGTTGTTGTCTGGAGCCCCGGCAGAGACCAGTCACCTTCCTGCCATGACCTTGACATACAGCAGCAGGTCTTCCTCATCCTTTCAACCTTGGCCAAGCCCACACTGCAATTAAAGCGATGACGCATCCCTCCGCACAAATAATTAGGGCAACAGCTTTGGGGGTGGGAGTGGCTCACACTTTTACAGCATCTCATTGGAGCCTGGCCTCACCTGGCCAGGCAGGTGATTGTGGGATGCCCATTCTCCAGATGAGGAAACGGAAGGTCCAAGTCATCTGCCTGGAATGTGGCCGATCGGGGTCTTGACTCTGGGTCCTCTCACCCCAGAGCACCTGTCACGAGGTCTGACTGAGTCTTCGCACATTTCGGATCGCGCTGTCAAAGGGCCAAAGCAGTTTCTTTAAATATCGCCAGACTCGATCTTCCTCCCATGTGTTTAAATAGCTTCACACCCACGAGCTAGCTGAAGGCTTGCGAGACTCTCCCAGTATCGTTATTTTCCGTGTGTCAACCAGGGTCAGTGTTCTCTGCAAGTCCCTGAACAGGGGAGGGAGAAGGAGAGACCAGCTAGGAATTGCCCAGACCCCTTCATGCTCCCTGTGAAGTCTTGGTTACTAAGAGCAACTATGAAAGATCCAGGAGACATAGAAGCAGGTGCAGTGGGTTCACACAGGTAAATGGAGACAGGTTCCCCAAGGCCAAGCCAGGAGCACGGGAATCACAGTAAATCTCCAGGAGCTTCTGGAATGTACCTGAGAGTCTCTGTCATCCAGGTATGAGCCAGTGTCCCTGTTCACACTGCCATCTCGGATACTGGGCTGAACCACCTTACCTCGACCAACAGAGTGTGAAACAGCCAGCTAGCAAGGACAAAGCCAATCGTGAGGGCTGGAGAGATGGCTCAGCGGTTAAGGCACTTGCCTCCAGTGCCTAAGGACCCGGGTTCAATTCCTCAGGACCCACATAAGCCAGACCACAAGGTGGTGGCCCTGGTGCAGTCTCTCTCTCTCTCTTTCTCCGTATCTCTCTGCTTGAAAAACGAACAAATAAAATATTTTTTTAAAAAAAGCCAATCATGAGCCGAACTCACAGTAGTGACGGGTCACAGGGTACCTGACCCACAGCCTTAACACAGCCAACCAGCCAGATGGCAAGTGACACAAGTCATCCCCAGCCCCTCAGTAGTGAAGGGTCACAGGATAGTTCAGGTAAGGACTGCAAGCCAAACGAAGCAGGCAAAGCCCAAGAAACCCAGATCCCAGGGGACAGTAGGAAAGGGGAGCCCCAAATCCTAACTAGCCCTCAGCCCTGCTCCACTGCTGTGGGGTGAAGCGACGTGAGCCAGGCTTCGGGGACCTCTTGACCAGGCCGGAAGCAAGAGGCTAAGGACAGGAAGCATGTCTGTCCAAGCTCACCTGGCAGCTCAAAGCCATTCTGCAGCCAGCTAAGGGTGGGTCCCATGGAGAGAGGAAGGGTGTCACACCCCTCATGGCATTCCATGCTACACCCCAGGCAATGAGCTCAAGGTCTCAGACGTCATGGTGTCCCCCTGTTACCTGCTGACAGAGGCGAGGCCACGGAGCCATTAAACTACGCATGATCTGTGTCAGCCATCTTGGTTGGGTCATCACTGACAGTTTCCAAGAAAGTTAGGACCAGTTCTAAGTACAGAAGCCCCGGGCTAATCCTCTGGGAACCAGTGTAAACTGGGTGCCCAGCAGAGATTCCTGGCCAACTGGACCTCTCCCAGTGGTCTGCCCGTCATCTCTATTCCTCAGGCCAGGGTCTCCAGTTCTCTTTCGAAGATGGGAGAGAAACTGGTTCTACAAGTTCTCATTATTGTACGACAGCCTCTGAGGTCAAGCAAGAGCCCAAGTGAGAAGAACTGGGCTTGAACTCTAGGCCATCTCCCCATGGGGTGCCCACGCAGGTGACAACGGAGTCACGTCATCCATGACGTGATAGGGTGTCAGGGGCTTGAGCTGGAGGTGCCAGCCATGGCATCGTGGCCAGAGATGCCTGCGGGTAGGCAGGCTGGCCCTGTAGCCAAAGAAAGTCCTCTTAGAATGATGTTCTCACTGTGAGTTCCAGGCCACCCTGAGACTACATGGTGAATTCCAGGTCAGCCTGGGCTAGTCTGAGACCCTACCTTGGAGAGGGGGGGAATGTGCTGTTAGTGAAAATAAAATTTCCGAAAGAGCTGGGGTTTGGTGGTTAAAGGCACTTGCTTGCAAAACCTTCTAGAAGACCTACGTTCGATTCCCCAGTTCCCACATAAAGCCTAAGGTCCAAATGGCACATGCATCTGAAGTTTGTTTGCAGTGGCAAGAGACCCTGGCACGCCCATTCTCTTCTTCTTCTTCTTCTTCTTCTTCTTCTTCTTCTTCTTCTTCTTCTTCTTCTTCTTCTTCTTCTTCTTCTCTCTCTCTCTCTCTCTCTCTCTCTCTCTCTTT